>JANHGN010011124.1:0-55191 GCA_024605025.1 Megaceryle maxima
TTTCCTTTCCCCTTTCCTTTCCCCTTTCCTTTCCCCTTTCCTTTCCCCTTTCCTTTCCCCTTTCCTTTCCCCTTTCCATGGGTATTTACAGTGATTCCCAAGACTCCCAGCTCCACTCCACTGAAACCAGAAATAAAGAACAATTTACTCCAATCTGCCTGTGCCATGTTATAAATCTATATAATGAAAATTGAAGAGGTTCGTACCAGAAGGGATCTCAGCTGTTTACACTTCTCAGGAGGCTTCGCCTTTGATTATCATAATCATAAAGATAAACAAAAGAGTAGTAGCTCCATAAATACTCTGGCATAATGCATAATCAACAAGATAAATCTGTCTCCTCTGAACTCTTGAGCAAAGGAGGTTCTCCTCGAGGGGGGATAGTGGTGGTTGGGGTTTGGGTTGGACCCTCTTAGCCAAGCCTTGCAGTGGCACAGGGATGCTGTGGCAGTGGGACTCAGTACAACAGCACCTTGCTTTTAGTTTTCCTCTCGGGCTGCTTTGCAAAAGCCTGGCCTGGGGCTTTAGCTAAAGAGATGACTTGATTTTATTTTTACTTTTTTTCCAGTCAGGTGAAGTGGTTTTTGATCGATAAGGCTGTTGCATGCTAAAAACATCCTTGGCACTCTCTCTGCTCCTTCTTCCCACCCTTTTCTCAGCACAGACTTTGCTTTCTGTTGTTGGTTTAGGTTTGTTTTGTGTTGTGTCCCCCCCCCTTCTCCATCCAGACCCAGTTTAATAAAGGTGTGCAGCAAGGGAGGCTGACTGCAGGTTTTTTATTTGGCTGGGAGAGGAATCTACAGATTTTTTTTCTTAATTTTTTTTTTTTTTCTCTCCAAGGGTGTAATTAGGGCTGGCTGGATGTACCCCCTCATTACCCACGCTGGGGAGGAATGCTCTCTAATTATAACATTTGCCTGATGCTGGGCAGGGGGTGAAACTGCCTAACCCATCTGGAATGCTGCTGCTAAATGTCTGTCTGGCCCAGGCTGGGCAGGGACTCCAGGAGGTGGTGAGATAGAGGGATGGAACTCACTTGTAACTGGATTTACCCCAGGTTTGGCAGGAAGGGGCTGCAAAGGGACTGTAAAACTCCTGGAAGAGTGGTGGAGGAAAATGAGATGGTTTGTTGGGCAGAGATGCTTTGGGGAAAAGGTTAAGTGGTTCTTTCTAAATTTAGTTTTATTAATAAAAGATTGGCACGGCTAGAGAGGCTCTGTTGTGTTGTACAGAGCGGGACAAGGGAGTTTCTGGCTGCGGTGCTGTGGCAGCCACTGTCAGTCTGTCCCTGCTGCCTCTGAGTCCTGCTGCTCCATATGGAGTTTTTTATCCCCAAACTCATCCTGTGCAGCCAGGCTTGGAGGTCCTTTCCTGTTTGGTGGGAACAGGAGGGAGTGGGCGCTGCTTTTTAGGGTGATGGAGATAAACACATGGCCCTGTGGTGGAGCAACACCTCCTGAAGTCCTCAGCACACTGCTGGTAGTAAGGGTTAAAACATATGTTGAGTGCTGTGTGCTTGTTGCCTTTGCTGCGTGACCATTGCAGGCCCTTGCAATGGAGGCCCTTGCAACGGACGCCATGGAGATGGGCACCACGTGAGAACATCAAGTGGCTGGACATCCCTGTGGCTTTTTGACCTCAAAATCTAACCTTGTTCTAGGCTGGAGATCAGATGCTGTGTACCAGTGTTTCTCCTTGCTACCCCTGAAGGCTCCATGCTCACTATTTTTGGCCTCTGAGGCAGTTTGGGTCTGTGCAGTCCCATCCTCTCAGTCCTCCCACAGAGGGAGAGGTTAATGAGCGCTGTGCTGAGTTAATGAGGCCGAGGGGTTACATCAGCAAGCTGCAGCCCTTGAGATGGTGGTGCCAAGGGCCTGTTACATCCTCTACATCTCACGTTTGTCAGCGCTTCCCAGCCTGTGTCTGAATCTGCTTGAAACAATTCAGAGTGTTTCGAAGGCATCAGATTTTTGCAGGCTCTGAGCAAGGAGGCAGATGGGAGAGAGCTGGGGAGGAAGCTTCACTTGGTGCAAGTGGCCTGAAGTCTTCCAAACCCATCCTCAATGACACCCTTTATTTTGGGTCATCCTCCTTTATCCCTGCTTTGCTCCCATTGGGACGCATCCCCAGAGAAGGTGCAGTGGGTCATGGCCTTGCACAGCACTGCTCAGCCTGGTAGAGGCTTTGCCACAATCTGCTGGCATCTCCTTAGCAATGGGGCTTCATGTTTGGGTGTTTGGGTAGGAAGGCTCAACACAGGGAGCTGAACAAGCTGGATCGATAGATTGAGGCCAACAGGATGAGATTCAACAAGGCCAAGGGACTGGTCCTACTTTTGGGTCACAACAACCCCCTGCAATGCTCCAGGCTGGGGCAGAGCAGCTCAAACTGCCTGGTAAAAAAGAACCTGGTAGTGCTGGTCAACTGCTGGCTGAAGATGAGCCAGTGTGTGCCCAGCATCCTGGCTTGTGTCAGCAGTAGTGTGGCCAGCAGGAGTAGGGCAGGGATCCTTGGGGGGATTTAAAAGCCATGGAGATGTAGTGCTGAAGGACATGGTTTAGTGGTGACCTGGCAGTGCTGGGTTAATGGTTGGACTTGATCTGAAATGTCTCTTCCAATCAAAATGATTCCTTGATTCTTTGTTGGGGGACCATGCAGGTGTGCCAGAGGCTGAATTTTTGTGATGAGGAGCAGAGAAAGGGACACCTGGGGAAGAGTGGATGATGCTTTGGAAAGCAAGGATGCGCAGGGTGCTTTCAGGAGGCAAAGCTCAGCTGTGTTTTACTCTCAGACCTCAAATTATCCCAGGAGGGCATTCTGTGACAGGAAGCCCTTTGTAACTGGGCAGGCCTGGATGAGTGATGCCAGCTCCCCCCTGAGCTCAGGGAGGGACTGGAACGTGGTGTGATGAGGCCTGCATCCCATGTGATGACCCCTTCTTGGATGAGGATGCCTTTGCATCCTTCTAAGGCTTGCAGTGGGGATGTCCTCAGTCCAACAAGCATTCTGGCACGAGTGAGCCGCACCACAGCTCTGGCATTACAGTTTGCTGGAGTTTAAATGGCACCAGCACTAACCCCTAAATGAGTCTGTTCACACAGCTCCCTCAGAGGCAGTGGGGGAGGGGGGGAGGTTGGGGGCCAGGGGGAGAGCCCTGCTTCTGCCTTCCAAGCACCTTGAGCCAAGCTAGTGGCTGGAGCATCCCTGCTGGCTTGGTCTCTGGAGCCAGAGCTGTTCCCGTCCTCACTGGGGGATTGGGAGGGCAGGCAGCTCTTCTCCGGTGCTGGAGATAAGCTGTCATATATATAATTTTTTATTATTATTATTCATTCCTATAGGAGGATTTCTACCCACCCGGGAGGTGGGAGTGGGTTTAACCATTGCCTCTCGGGCCTTTGCATGAAATAGCTCTCTCCCCAAGGCAGGCGGGGGAGATGGAGGCAGAATGGGTTAAGCACCCAGCACCACTGAGGTTTAGCTGGAGAAACCCAGCCCGAGAAACCCAGGCATCCCAGCTTAATCCTTACATCGCATTCCTGCCTGCCCGGTGCAGTGTGGCTGTGGGTGATGGGCACCAGGCTTTGCTGCCGCTAATGCTCCTGTAATCTTCCAAATATTTGGAGGGATAACAATTGCAGGAGAGAAGATTTTAACGCTTTCATGTGGAGGTTTGCTCAGCCGTTGCTTTTTTTGGGTTTGCCATCCCTTGTGCAGTGTGTTGGGATAGGGGTTGACCCTGGCTCCGGTGCTGCTCCACGTGCAGGCTGGTAATGACGGTTGGTTGGGGCCACTGATCTTTGACCAAATTGCAAATGCTGGCTGCAAACATCTGCAAGTCGTCCCCCAGGGAACAGATGCTGCAGATAATCCAGCTCAACCCCAGCAGATTAAAATGTGTGATGAAGAATGGGGGAGAGGAGGCTGGAGACGAAAGAAGTCGTTGGTGCTTATTTCCATCATCCCTCTTCCGTCTCGCTGCTCAGGCTTCAGGGTTTGGTCCTGTGGGTCAACCCGGGAGCTGCCCTCTCCTTGCCTCTCCTCCCCTAAATAGTGTTGAAGTCAGTGCTCCAGCCTGTCCCATAGCACATCACACCGCAGCACCCAACCACATGCCCTGGGTAGTGTGAGGCTGTGGGATGGTGACAGCCTGGGACTTCCTAAGAAAAAAAACCAAAACCAACCAACCAAAACAACTCCAAAAAGGAGCTGGGAAACAGGCACCCACCTGCAGCAGGAAGAAGGAAAGCTGGCAGATGGAAAGGGAACCCCCTGTAGATGTCTGCCAGGGAGATGATGATCACAGTCAGTGTAGTGTGCTCTCAAATATTTATTAGTTTGTCACTGCTGGGAGTTTTATTGCTTGTCTGATTGCAGTACTGGAAATCCCGCCTGCGCAGGGCTCCTTCCCTGGCTTCACAGGAAAAACTCTGTTGGATGTGCTGCTCCTGTGGTCAGCAGGCCAAGTAGTCACCTTGGGTGGGATCAGAGTAGCGCTGGGCAAAGCAGAAGCAGCTGCTGTGCACATGTGGATTCAAGCACCTGTTCCCAAGGGTGGCCAGCTCCTTGCAGGCACCCATGCAAACCCTTGATTGGTGTTCTTATTAAGCTGGAGCAGACCAAACCCTTTCCCCAACCTTTCTCCATCCTTTGCTCTTTCAATCCTAGCACTGACAGCACCTCATCCTGGTTGTGCTGGACCTGTTTGCCCCCTGTCCTATGGGGAAGGACCACGTGGAGGTGATGGTGTTGCACTGCTGGGAACGTGCTTTAATTTTTTTTTTTTTTTTTTTTTTTGGTTTTGTATTTTGCAGTTGCTGCTGGATACTCAGGGCAGCTGAGAGCATTGTTTTTGGGGGTGGGGGTGTCCCTCCATGAACATTAGCAGAGCAAGAGGTTTCCCATGCAGTGGGTGGCCAGGCATTGGGAAGGGGGATGAAAGGCTGAGTTGATGGCTTTTGATAAATGTGCCCAGCATGGTTCTTCTCCTTTTTCGTGTCCAAAGTCCCTGTTGTTCCTCTGCTTTAATTCTTCCCCGGTGCATTTAAATACCAGTGTCTGTATCATTCTGGAGCCATGAACCCTGCCCAGCTGCAAATGCTTTTCTTCAGCTCCGTAGGACTAATTTCTGGATGGAGAAATCAGCCTTCTCCTTGCTTTGCTCCAGTCCATGAGCAGATGAGCAAGCAGGAGCCTGGAGAAGCGATGGGGTTAGGGCTCTGCAGCATGGCTCCAGTTAGGAGTCTGCCATGAAAAATCCATCATCTTTTTCCCCGTCACCTGTTAGAGCTGCTTTTTTGGCCCTAGATCTCTCTTGGCCAGAAATAAAAGATCTGTTGACTATTGCAAGTTTGCAGGATTTTAACTTTCCCAGCAGCCAGGATGCCTCTAACTTAAAGGTTTGGGGTTTTGGAGTTCAAAATTTAAACCAAGTAGGTTTTTATTGCCTCCAAATGCAGGTGCTGGATCTGTTTAGGGCTCGGGAGATCATCCTGTTCCACCACACTCATCCCCCAAGTCATTGTACCCCCTTGGAGAAGAAACTTGAAGCATTGAACTTCAGACCCCCAGCAGAGGGGCTGGATGAGACCCATCGATGAGGGGTCTGCATCTTTTCAGTACAGCTTGCGTGTTTCAGCCCCAAGCCCTATGCTGGGGGGACTGAGGGGGGACCGAGGTGACTCCCACCGCAGCCCAGAGCATCACCCATCCCACTGCAGTTGGTGACAGATGAGTCACAAATCTGCAATTTCCATCCCCTTTGGGCAGTGACTCATCCCCTCCCCCCTACCAGATCCTCTCAGGTGACCTAAAGTATTGTTTAGCATCCCCAAAGTGGTGTTGGGGTGGGAGAAAAATGTCTTTGATGTTGGCTGCTGGAGGGGGGGACCTCTCTTTGCCCACGGTTTTGGGTAAGGGGAGACTTCAGAGTGTTACTTTGCCAGAGGCAAGTCCCAGAGGGGAAGGTCGTCTGAAAATGTTTTACTGGGGGGATGTTGGGTCTTTGTGGGTCACCTTTATAGAGCCAGGCAGGCTGCAGGTCTCCTATGCCTGCATCTTGGGGTGTTACATCTGGCTTGGGCTGGAAAAAAAAAATAGATAGAAAGAAAGAAAAGAAGTAAGAAAGCAGCTGTCTCGGAGAGAGAAGAAAAACTTAATGGGAAGCTTCAGGCCTGTGTTACAGCCAGGGATAGTGTATCTTGGAGTAGTTACCTCTACCACTGCCCTCAAGACTAATGGCCTTCAAATGTTTACATTCCTTCCATTAGAAGCAAGCCTGCTTTCTGAACCCACCTGCCCTTAGAGCTGTAGAGCAAAGCCCAGGAGCTGCCCCTGCCCAGGGATGGGTGGTGAGTGAGCCTCCTGGGCATCACATCAGCCGTTTGCAGAGGATGCTTTGCAGTGCCTGCTTTCCAAGCTTGGATACAACTTTGCAGGCTGCGCTGAAGAGATACAGAGCTCCCTTTGCTCTGCCCTAGTGAGGCCACATCTGCAGTACTAGGTCCAGTTCTGGGCTCCCCAGTTCAAGAGACAAGGAGCTACTGGAGAGAGTTCAGTGGAGGCTGTGAAGATGCTGAGGGGACTGGAGCATCTCTGTGCTGAGGAAAAGCTGAGAGCCCTGGGGCTGTTTAGCTGGAGAAGCCTGAGAGGGGAGCTGATCAATGCTGATCAAGAGCTAAAGAGCAGTGCACAAGAAGCTGGGGCCAGACTCTTCTCAGTGGTGCCCAGCAACAGACCAAGGGGCAATGGGCACAAACAGGACCTCAGGAGGTTCCATCTGAACAGGGGGAAAAACTTGTTTGCTGTAAGGGTGGCAGAGGCCATCCCAGGCTGTCCAGAGACGTTGTGGAGTCTCCTTCTCTGGAGAGATCCCAGACCTGCCTGGACAGTGCGATCCTGGGACCCTGCTGGAGCAGGGCGGTTGGAAGAGATGATCTCCAGAGGTCCCTTCCAACCCCACCATTCCGTGTTCCTGTAATTTCAGAGAGGTTTTCACATGAGCCCATGAGTAAAGTTTTGTTGGCTGCCTCCATTGCCAGTTGGAGTATCTCCTGCCAGCCCCCTTTGCCAGGGAATTTAAGTTTGTGGCATTTAAAAGAAAAGAACAACCAACCATCAAAACAACAACTCAGTGGATGCAAAATTGAATAGTAAATTAGAAAAAAGAAAAATAAAGTTGTATCTGCTGCTGTGATACAGGTAGGAGACTGCTCAGCAGGAGAGGTCAGCAGGACAAGTGTCATGAGGAGAAGCGTGGGACAGTTCACAGTGGGGGGCTTGCACCTCCTCACATCCCTGTTCCCTGCCTGCAGCCAGCGCTGGGAAAATTACAGGTCTGCAAATGAGATGTGGGAGGAAAGGGCTGACAGTGGAGAGGTGGGGAAGAGCCAGCCAGAGGGGGAGAGAGAGAGAGAGAGAGAGAGAGAGAAATTAGCCCGGAGTTTAATTCATTGTTTCCAAAAGAGCAGTTAATGGATTATGACAAATGTCCTACCGCTTTCCCTTAGTACTGTGTTAAATGGAAATGGAAAGTCAATTTTCCTAAATGGATTTTAAACGACTGACCTCGTGTGTAGGTTTTTTTTTTTCCTTCACTGATTTTTGCTCTGGAGGCAGCTTGGTCACCTTGTTTTCTTGATGCATCTGATTTTATTTTTTTTTCTCCTTCTTCCATCTGTGGATTCTCTGATTCCGTGTGCCGCTGATCATTGCCAAGGGTGACGAAGGGAGTGGGCTCCTCTCTTCCTTGCCAGCTCTAGAGATGTTATCACAGGGCTGGGGATATTTACTGTTCTCCTGCACGCTGCAGCGCCTGGAGTTGAGAATCACAGCTCTCACTGGGGGAAAAGAGGAGGAAGAAAAGCTCTTAGGTGTCAAGAAAAACCTTGTGATGTGACCTGACTGGTAGCAAGGTGCCCAGAAACAACAGGTTAAGCAGTAGCACCCCAGCACGTGTATGTGTTTTATCAATCCTGTGGTACTTGGGGTTGACCTTCATGGACAAAGTAGCTGGAAAAAGGTTTCCTATGTTGGATGTTGCAGATGCTCCACGATGTCAGTCATAGCATCTTCTCAAGCCAGTGCTGAGCATGAGCCACCATAAGGTTCCTGCTCCTCAGGGATTACATTCCTGCATGAGTACTGAGGTGCTTTCCCCTTTTCAGGATTTTTTTTTTTTTGGCCTTGCCTACCCTCTTCTTCTGGATATTTTTGCATTTAGATTGGTTTTAAGAGGGAAAAAAAGCAGGAAGATGGAGATCACCAGGGCACTGACACACTCTGGTTTTGGGAGTGGGTTAGTGTGAATCCTGATTATGTTTTTGGCTAATGTTCTCTGGAGGTGGCTGGGCTGGAAGCAGTTACTTACCTGTGATGGGCAGATGGCCAGTCCCTGGGCACTGTGCTGGCAGGGGCTGCTGGCACCCCCCCTTTGTGTGATGCTGAGATCCAAGCATTGGCAGGGGTTGAGAACTCAAACGTGGCTCCACCAGATTGCGGGATGTGTGTGATTTGTGCCAAGGTCATGGTCGGTGTTCCCAGAACAAGCCCTGACTGTGTTTTGCTTCGAGTGTGCCTGTGCATTCCTCAGGGCTGTGGGAGTGGGGCTTGGGATGGGAGACACCAGCCCTCCTGGAGCCTCTCTATTTCCCTGTCACCATCCATGGACTTGGGGTTATTTTGGTTTCTGCCTCATGGCCTCCATGAGCAAGATCACCCAGGGTTTATAGTCAGCCAGGGCTCAGGTTGTGGATGGTGGGGCTGGTACCCAGGTGAAAACAGATGATGCACCCTGCAGCAGCAGCACGAGCTAGCAGAGATTTCCTCATGGAAAAGGATCTGGGGGTGTTGGTCAACAGGCAGCTGAAGATGAGCCAGCGTGTGCTCAGGTGGCCAAGAAGGCCACCAGCATCCTGGCTTGGATCAGCACTAGGGTGGCCAGCAGGAGTAGGGCAGGGATTGTCCCCCTGGACTTAGCATAGGGGAGGCCGCACCTCAAATCCTGGGTTCAGTTTTGGGCCCCTCACTCCTAGAAGGACATGGAGGGGCTGGAGCATGGCCAGAGAAGGACAGCAAAGCTGGGGAAGGGTCCTGAGCACAAGTCTTGTGAGGAGCAGCTGAGGGACCTGGGGTTGTTGAGCCTGGAGAAAAGGAGGCTCAGGAGAGACCTTCTCACTCTCCACAACTCCCTGAAAGGAGGTTGGAGCCAGGTGGGGTCGGTCTCTTCTCTCAAGGAACAAGAAACAGGACAAGAGGAAATGGCCTCAAGTTGCATCAGGGGAGGTTTAGGTTGCACATAAGGAAAAATGTCTTCCCCGAAAAGGGAAAGGCTGCCCAGGGTGGTGGTGGAGTGCCCATCCCCAGAGGACTTTCAGAACCATGTAGATATGTTGTTGAGGGACATGGTGTAGCAGTGACATGGCAGTGCTGGGTTAAGGCTTGGACTTGATGATCTTAAAGGTCTTTTCCAACCTAAATGATTCTATAATTCCTCTGATTTGCTTTGATTTTTGGAGGGGGAGCCTCCAGCCCTCTCTTGCTTTTCTGAGCATCCTCAGCAAGGGCCGCTGGTGACACCTCTGCGCGCAGGGCACTCCTGGGAAGGAGAGGGAGGTTTGAAGCAGTACAGGTAGGACTTGCGGGTGTGGAACTAAGGGCATCTCCTGACCCTCTCTCTCCTCTGGCAGGGCTGGAGTACAGCGATGTACTGCCCGACTCCTTTCCCTCGGCCCCGGCAGAGACCCTCCCTCACTTTCTGCTGGAGCCACAGGATGCTTACATCGTGAAGAACAAGCCGGTGGAACTTGTCTGTCGTGCCAACCCCGCCACCCAGATCTACTTCAAGTGCAATGGCGAGTGGGTCAACCAGAATGACCATGTCACCAAGGAGAGCCTGGATGAGGTCACTGGTGAGCTCACCATGTTTGATCCATGCCTTTGTGTGTTTGATCTGTACCTGTATTCCTTTCTGTATCACCACTGAATTTTTGCAGACGATCTGCCCCTTTCCAGACCATTGATGAAGGTGTGATGATGGTATGGGTCACCATACCCCTAGAAGCTTGGAAAAGGCAGCCTGAGTAGTTGCACACTTACCCTTTTGTAATGTTTGGTGTTGTTCAGTGGGATTTGAAAGGCACAAAACACGTGGGAGTCATTGCCAGGAGGGGTGGTGGAGGCTGGCACCTTACTTGGGTTTTCAAAGGGATTAGCTGTTTAATGGGCAAGGAGAACATTTGCAGGTAGGATGCAAAATGCCTTTTAAGGGTCAATGAGCTCTTCCCTGCCTTGGGGAACAAGCCAGCTGTCTGAAATGATGGGCAAGAAGGTGCTTTAGGTATCTTAGGGGGTGCTTTTTTCCCTGGGATTTGGCTCCATGGAGCTGCTCACCCTCTGCTTTGAAATGCCCCAGCATGAGACCAAGGCATGGAGGTTGGATATATCACGTAATTGAGTAAATTGGCTAAAATTGGAGTGCCTTAGCTCAGCTCCCACCTTTGGCACCTGGGCCCTGATCAGGAGAGGAGGAAAACAGTCACCTTGTCCAATAAGACCTGTTATTTGCCTATCCCCGAGACTGTGGCATCTCTCATCTTCAGAGGGCTTTAAAACAAGGTGGCCTTTTGAACTGCTGCAGCAGTTAGCCCCAAAAGGCAGGCTGGGCTTGGAAGAGAGGCTTTGTCAGCCTGGAAGAGCACAAGTACCTCTACAGAATATCCTCTTGTCCCTTGTTTTCCCAGCCTTGCCCTTCTCCAGCATCTTGGCTCTTCATCCAGTGCTACCTGTGAACTGGTTCCTAATTGGGTGCATCTCTGAACCTGCTCTGCAAAAGGTGGATCATTTTCTCTTCCCTTTTTGAGCCTTTTCTAAAGCTACTTCATCTGTTCCAGGGACAGTTTTCTTCCAGAGGATCTTGTGAAGGATGGCCAAAAAGACATGGGCAGGCTGTCCCCTTGCTTCTTCAGAGTCTGTGGGGAGCAGCAGCACCACCATTTTTCTCTTCTGAGGTGCACATCCAGTTCCCAGCTGTCACAGAGGCCAAGTTTGAAAGCCTCACTGCTCTCGGGCAAAGTCTGGGCCAATGAGAGACAGAGCAGCCTTCGCCAAGGGGTTATTAGTTTATTTATAATGCGTGGCCACGCTGGGTCGAGCCAAAGGTTCATGCTGCCTGTGTGTGGCTGCGGTGAGTGCTTTGGGGAAGAGCATTGAACAGGGACGAGGATGGAGTGATGGATGCCACTCTGCTACCCTCCCTGCTTCCTGCAGTCCAAGATTAGGGATTTCTTGGTCCAGTGGTGATATCGTAGCAGGGTGATCCAGTCCCAGATGGATTCCCCCCCTCTTAATGCGTCTAAATGCTGTTAGGACTCATTTGTGTCTCAGAATCATCCCAGAATCTTGTAGCAGGGAGTTTCAAGGATTAGTGGTATGCAGCAGGGGGGAAAAAAAAAATTAAATATTTTTCTGGCCTCACCTCTTATTTGAATACTCCTTACCAAATAACTTGCCTCATGCAACTCTACAGGCTGGAGAAAACATAGCAGAAAGGGAGCAGAAAGTCTGTCCCCTCCTTGGTTTAGTTGGGGGAATCACTGGCTTTGGGCCAGCATCTCCCTCTCGGATCCCAGTTGGTGGCTGCAGTACATGTGCCAGCAATCTGGGGAGGAAACAGCGCACGCCACCTTCACCCAGCCTGCCAAGGTGGGATCGCTGCCCTTGGTGAGCAAACCAGCAACACCTTCAGCGCGGAGGTGATGCCATTGCATGTAAAACTCTGCTGGTGTGGGCATAGCTACCTTAAGAAAAAGGATCTGGAACCACAATGCTTTAGTAAACTGGAAAAAACCTCTGTGTTTGCAGGGAAAGCTGACACAAAGAGCACTGGGGAGAGCTGGCCACAAAGCAGAGGGTTAACACCGTTCAGCATTCACTGCTTTTTAAGTGTCCTCGGTTAAAAATGTGGAAAAAGGGACCTTAAAAAGGAAAAAAAAAAAAAAAAAAAAAAAGGTGACTTTTAAGATGACATGTCTTGAATGAGCTGGGCTTGGTAATGCTCTGACTGCATCGGATCCAAAACACTTCATGCGGAAGAAAGCAAAAATAGGCCAAGTCAGAGAGGATAATTCAGCTGGCCGAGGAGGGACTGTCGGCAAGAGCGGCTGTGTTTGGACTCCTGTAAGCCTGTTAAATAGTCCCTCCTGTGAGCCGTAAGCTCAGTCTGCAGTCTTGGGTAGTCTTTGCTTTCAGGGATTACAGAGATAACAGAGCATTTGCAGGATGCTCCCCAACTTTCCAGGGCTGCCTAACCCACCCTCGCCAGGGTTTTCCAGAGAAACAAGACAGTTTTAAGCCATCTATATTGTGGGTCATTCTAAAAGCCCAAATTTTGACCCAAATGTCTTCTCTCTTTTTTTTTTTTTTCACCCCTTAATGGTGGCAAAATAAACTGCATTTCCTTGGTGCACATTTGCAGCTCTTCCACAGGACAGTGGCAGAGAGATTGTAACTGTTCCTCACAGCACTGGGAGTGAGCTAACAAAACTACAGCTGTGGAACACACAGCTCTCGATCACCATGAACGTGAAGCCTCTTCATAAATAGAAGCTGTAAAAATAAAGGGTCAAGTATTGCTGAAAATAAGTAAAAATAACCCCTGAGTCCTTCCTGCCCTTGACTATGGCCACACCATGAGGGGTTGATGCTTCAGGCAAACCTTAGCATCCTGTGGTCCAGGGGTCCATGTCCTTGATGTGGCAGTGACACTTTCATCATTACACCCCTGGCATACCTCATGGAGGTGCTGGGGAGTTGATGGAGCTGTGCAATCCTTTCTGGGGTCATTGGGCATGAAACACCACCATCCTTGGGTGATTTCCTTAAGATCTCTTTGTTGTTGTTGTTGTATTTAAATGTCAGCTGACAGAGATGGTGCCTCCCACCAGGAAAGCCTCAGAGGCATCCTTCAAACCCTGTGGGCAGGAGGGAGTCTGGGCAGGGACAGGAATGTTGGTGCTGGGGAAGAGGGCTGGTGGAGGAGGGTGATGCCTCTTGAGATGTTCAAGAGGTCCTGGTCCTGCCCAGCTGGACCAGCAGGGGAAAAAAAAAAACAGACAAGACACATGTGAGCCATTGCCCTGGCTTCAGCTCCACGTCACCCTCCAAAGGGAACAGTCTCCTTTATTTGCAGAGGTGCTGAACTCAGATGCCTCTGAGATTGTGCATCTACCAGCCCTCTTCATTGCTGCCTCAGTGTCCCTCCTCCCTTTGCTCCTACCAAACTTATGGCATCCCTCTGTCCTTTTCCAGGGCTGCTGGTGCGGGAGGTGCAGATCGAGGTCTCCCGGCAGCAGGTGGAGGAGCTCTTCGGCTTAGAAGATTACTGGTGCCAGTGTGTGGCCTGGAGCTCTGCGGGCACCACGAAGAGCCACCGGGCGTACGTCCGCATAGCGTGTAAGTGCCCGGTATGCAGAGCACGTGCTCAGACCCAACCCCTCCAGCAGTGCTCTCTGTCCTGTGAGAGCTGCCTGCACCGACCTGCGCTGCTTCACCTCACCGTCTACTCATTTAGTTTAAATGAATCCTTCTCCCACCTCCTTTCTACTTTGGGGGCCCCAAAAGGTTTTCAGAGGGTAGAACCCACCGATGTCCAAATTGTTTGCAAAGCCTGATGTGTGACCCTGGATCCCAGGCTGGAAAAGCGGTGGTGTTGAGCCAGGCATGTGCCGCTTCTGGTAGCCACACCAGCTGAAATAGTAGCCAAGGCTGTTCATTCCTAGCTTCCCACAACCCCGCAAGGCCCCTTTGCGGGGTCAGCCATCTCCAAAAGTTGTTTCCCTGTTGAAAGCAGTGCTTTTTGGTCAGTTGAAGATGACCCATCCTTGCTGGATGGCCCTGGTCTTAGCTACCCATCCCAGCTCTAGCTTTGCATCTGAGCGGCCATTGTCCTGACCTGCCTGAGCGAGAGGCCGTGGTGCTGCCTGGGTTAATACTGCATTGTCCATCAGTGTGCTCAGCTCTTCCCAGTGCTTTATTACCACTAATAGCCCAATGGTTAGCACCTTGCATGCTTTGCCTGAATCAGCAACTCCACATCCCTGGAGTCCCCTGCTGTCATATGTCACTTCTCTAAGCTGCTGTTTGTGGGTGTCAGCCTCATTAAGGGTGAGTTAATCAAGCTGTTACCTGGCTGAATTTGCTCTCTTAGCAAATGAGATGACAAAGGCAGAGGAGAACAGCCAGCCTTTCCCACTCATAAATGGATTTTGCTATTAGAGGGTTTATAATCCAGTGCCTCGTCCCAAATGGAGGTGACTGGTGAATCAGTGATCCTGATGAAGGATTTAGCCTGAAAGGGGAAGATGTTAAGAGATGAAGGACTGGTTACTGAGGGAGTCCGTTCGTCCAGGCCCAGCCAAGAGTTTGGTGTTTTTGGGAGTGAAGCAGATGAGATGAGGGTTGAGCAGGAGACACAGACATAGAGGGCTGGGTGCTGTAGCAGGATTGCAGCACCACCTAGTGATGTTCCTTCTGCTTTCAAGGCTCTGGAGTGGGACCCTGCTGTATCCCCCACATCTCAGGGGGCTCTTCTGGGCTTCCCCAAAGCACTGGCCAGGCCTTGCTGAACAAGAGAGGTTTTTCAGCAGCAGCCATTCCCTGTTTTGGCAACAGAGTGCAATAGGCAGGCTTCAGGGAGTCTGAGGATGTGGCTCAGCCAGGACCAGCTAGGGCAGAGCTGAGCAGCAAGCCCCCATAGCCCTGGAATTTTGGGATTTACTTCGGTGCTGAGCTGTTGTACAAATCTCATTTCCACCCTTGCAGCAAAGAAGGGTCCTGGTGCAGACCAGGGCAGGGAAGGGGGGGACAAGAAACGGGCAGGTTGAACAAACAGTGGCTAAGCTGAAGGTTTAGCCCCAAAAGGAGAAGATGGGATGGAGTACAAGGTTGCAAGTGCGTGGAGGAAGCACCATGTACTGTCCTGAATCCAGCCTGGAAAAGATGCTTCTTTGTCTCCTTCCTCCCAGTACACAGAATTGTAGACTGGTTTAGGTTAGAAGGGACCTTCAGAGGTCATCTAGTCCAACCCCAATGCTCTCTTCCCACCAAAGTTTTGCAGGTTGCCCTGTTTCTGCAGGGTGGGCTGGTAACCCCTGGGTTTTGCTTTCCCTCTCAGACCTGCGGAAGAACTTTGACCAGGAGCCGCTGGGCAAGGAGGTCCCTCTGGAGCACGAGGTCCTGCTGCAGTGCCGCCCTCCCGAGGGGGTGCCGCAAGCTGAGGTGAGCAGCTCAACAGCCTGAAAAAATGCCCAGTGTCCTGTCCTGTCCTGGGGACGGGACACATCCTTGCAGATGGCTTGCAGCCATGATGGGTGGACTTGTTCTGAGACTGTCAGCTTTCATTGTTGAGCAGAACTGTTTATGCTGGGCAGTGGATCTGTTTTTCTGGTGTCTGATAACACACATCACCTCAGCACCTTCTCAGCCCTCTTCTTCCAACGCTTTCTGATGTGCCATTAACCTGTTAGTGGGAAGATCTAACACGGAGGCACCCAACGACTTGTCTGAAGGCAAGCAGTCACAAGTGAGAGCCAAGGGCTGGGGAAGTCAATACCAATGGGTTTCCCTAGCATGGTAGTGGTGCTTTCCTTGTCCACAGCGCCATCAGCCCCCAGGAGCTGTGCATTGGTGGCAACCACAGTGTCCCAGCCTTGGCCAAAATAGCAGTAATGTGCCCCAGCCAGGCCTGGTTTGGCCCAGCTTTCAAGGAGAAATAAATACAGTCAGAGGCCAGTCAATGGTTGTGGTGCTGAGGACATCAGTGGTCTCTGTCATGAAGATGGGGAGGGCTTTGGGGCAAATCATAGGCTGGCCTGACGGTTTTTGCTCTGTGTCAGGGCTGGTGAATCCAACCCCTCCAACCTGATGTTTCTCCTTGTTCATGCCCACACCCACTGTCAGTGTTGGTATCGGCTCACGCCCTTCCCAAACAGCCTAGTTAATCAGTTCTGTCCTAGTTCAGCTTTGGAGCCCTTGGAGACCCTCATGGTGGGGGGCATGTGGGATGGGTATTTCCTCTGAAACCTGTGATTAGCTTTTCCTGGCTGAGTGTTCAGTTCTGGTGCAGCTCAATCACCATCCTTACCCATCCCTTCATTTGCATTGCCAGGTGGAGTGGCTGAGGAACGAGGATGTCATCGATCCCACCCAGGACACCAACTTCCTGATCACCATCGATCACAACCTGATCATCAAGCAGGCCCGGCTCTTGGACACTGCTAATTATACCTGCATGGCCAAGAACATTGTGGCCAAGCGCCGGAGCACCACAGCCGCCGTCATTGTCTATGGTACCAGCCCTTGATCTTGGGGAGGGTCCTTCGCTGCTGGCCATGTCTCCAAGCCAAGGGGTGTTTTCTGGGAGTGGTAGGAGTAAACCCCACCAGGGAATGGAATTAAATTAGGTGACAGCCAGTGTATGAAAAACAGGAACATCTACTAGTGTGCAAAAGCTATTAGGAGAGGTTATTAGCCATAGGTATTTCCAAGCCTTCTCGTTTGGGTATGAAGGTGGGCTGAAGTTGGATCCACCCACATTACTTTGACTCTCAAAGAAGCTGAAAAGCTGCAGCTGGCTGACCTTTTCTATGAAACCAAAGATCAGCTGTGGCCAGATGCAAAAATATTCTCAAAGTGGAGAAAGAACCAAAGCAGGCTTGAGCATCACGTGATGCACGAGAAGGGAGTGTCGTGATTTGCTTTTCATGAGGGTGAGCTGTTCTAGGGTGTCATAGAACCTGGTGAACCCTAGGCTTAGCTCCAGTCCCTGCTGAAACGGGTTCTGTTGATGTATTAACACTGTCTGTCTCCTCTTGCAGTAAATGGTGGCTGGTCCACCTGGTCTGAGTGGTCTCCTTGCAACAACCGCTGTGGCCGTGGTTGGCAGAAGCGCACTCGGACATGCACCAACCCCACACCACTGAACGGTGGCTCCTTCTGCGATGGGCAGCCTTTTCAGAAAATCACCTGCACCACCCTCTGTCCGGGTAAGGCAGGTTCAGAGACGTTGCCCTTGCTGGAGTGTGTCCAGAGAAGGGCAACAAAACTGGGGGTCTAGATGTCTAGAGCACAAGTCTTGTGAAGGGTGGCTGAAGGACCTGGGGTTGTTGAGCCTGGAGAAAAGGAGGCTCAGGGGAGACCTTCTCACTCTAGAGTACTCCCTGAAAGGAGGTTGGAGCCAGGTGGGTCGGTCTCTTTTCCCAAGGAACAAGAAACAGGACAAGAAGAAATGGCCTCAAGTTGCACCAGGGGAGTTTTAGGTTGGACGTGAGAAAAAATGTCTTCCCTGAAAGGGTTGTCCAGGCCTGGCCCAGGCTGCCCAAGGCAGTGGTGGAGTCCCCATCCCAGGAGGGCTTTTAAAGCCGTGTAGATGTGGTGCTGAGGGACATGGTTCAGTGGTGACCTGGCAGTGCTGGGTTAATGGTTGGACCTGATGATCTTAAAGGTCTTTTCCAACCAAAATAATTTTATGCTGCCTATCCTCCAGGTTGCATGGTCCAGCTGTGCTCCTGGTGCTCTCCAAGGAGATGGGGACTCAGGAGAGCAGTCTGAAGCATCTTTCAGTCTGCCAAGATCTGAAAGAGCTGAAGAAGCCCGCAAAGACACAACAGGGCTGGGTTTGTTAGTTTAGCAATCCCCAAAGGTCCCTGGAAGCCCTGAGATGGGTACAGGCCCCGAGGCCTCGGTGAGGGTCATACCAATGCTCTTGTGTTTTGGTGGCCCACAGTGGACGGTGCGTGGACGGAGTGGAGCAAGTGGTCAGCGTGCAGCACGGAGTGCACCCACTGGCGCAGCCGCGAGTGCACCGCCCCGGCCCCCCGCAACGGCGGCAAGGACTGCAGCGGCGTGCTGCTTGACTCCAAAAACTGCACCGACGGGCTCTGCCTCCAGAGTGAGTACGCGGGCGGGCAGGGACCAGCAGCTGCAGTGCTCCAGCGCTTGGCCAGACTCTTGTTGGCTGTGCCTCCAAGCTGAGGGAAGGGGCAGCAGAGCCGCTGGCGCCTGATGTTGATGTTGCATCTTTAATGAGGCCGGGGTTTTTTTAAGGAGATTTAACCTCTCCAAAGCTGGTTCTAACCCAGTAGAAAGGAAGGTTTGGGGATTTTTGGTGGCATCTAAACATCCCACCAAGCCTTTTAAGTTGGTGCTAGGTTTGGGATCTCTGCTGAAATAAGGTTGGTTGTGGTTAGTGGGGTCAAGCCAGTTGGGGTTTCTCAGCCCCACCATGAAAATGTCCAACTTGAGTCATGGTTCAGTAGGAACCTTGGAGCAGCAGCCAGGAAAAAAAAAAAAAAAAAAAAAAAGTTAATAATAATGGTGCTGCTGCACTGTGAGTGGACACACCGAAGGTTGAGCAGCCAATGCTGCCACCTGCTGATGTGTGACACCACTGTCCCCTTCACTGTTGTCCCCTTCACCACTGCTACAGCCAGAAATGCCTGAAGGCCTGTTAGCTGGCAACATGCACCCCAGAGTCTGACCGGGCATGGGGACATCCTCATCACCACACTTCTAGCTGGCTTTCTGTATGTCCCAGGGAATGATGCTGCTCTCCCATCCCTCCCCACCATGCTACGGCTCCTCATGCCCCCAGGGCTGGCTTTCCCCCTGCCCCCTCCACTTTTTGTTTCATCTCATCTCCATCACCACCTTCACCTTTTGTTTTCTAACTCTTTTTTTTCCTAACAGATAAAAGAGTTCTAAGCGAACCCAAAAGTCACCGTAAGTGCTCATTTCATGGCCATTTTGGTTTTTTTGCTTTGGTTTTGGTCTGTCACATCCATGGCCGGGTTCCTCAGCAGCTGGGGCAGGACACGGGGGGAAGAGGGAGCAACTAAAGCCACTCCAAAGCTTCTGCATACATTAAATCACACGCTCTGCTTGAAGCTTTAAGTAGGACCCACTTTTGCACCCCTGCTCCTATCCCCTTTTTGGTACCAGCTCTTCTTGGGTGTATCACAGAATCCCAACATGGCCCAACAAGGGTTGGAAGGGACCTCTGGAGATTGTCTAGTCCAACCCCTCTGATAAAGCAGGGTCACTCCAGAGCAGGTTGTCCAGGATCATGTCCAGGCAGGGTTTGAGCATCTCCAGAGAAGCAGCTACAGTGCAGCTGCTGTTCCACCACCAGAGCTACGCCAGGCATCATCACCCTCCCTGAGCACTCCCTCCTCTGAGTTAGGGGTCCTGAGGTGCATCAGGGTTCCCATTTCTGGCATTCACAGAGGACCAACTCTGGGACACCTCCCACAAGCAGCATATTCCTAACATGATTGAGATTCCAGGCTTACAAGATCCAAGACACATCAGGCATTTAAAGATCAAGAGCCTTGTGGCAGAAGAGGGGAAGACAGGGAAGCTGAGGGGTGTCTGTATAGATACAGTGACACCTGATCTTTCTGGATGGATGTATAGCTCAAGGACATATATATGAGCTGCGTGGGTAGGCATTAGGTTTACTCCTCAGAGTTGCCTGTTAGGATGTGAGGGTTGATAGCTTCATGAATCTGAGCTGCACAAACTTAATGATTCTGAGCTTCTTGGTGCCCCAGTAAAGTTTGAATGAACCCCTGGCAAGGTGTCTTCCAAAGGTTTGAGAGGTTCACCTCCATCTCAGTCTCTGGCATCGCTCTGACTTCTGGACTGCTCTCTGAAAACTCCCTCCATCCTCCTGCAACAGCCTTTCCAGCAGGCCCAGCAGACATCTTCCCCTTCATGCCTCTGTCCTGAGTTAGCAGCAGGGTCGGGGCCCATGAGTGGGTCTTGATGTGCATTTCTGGCCCTCCTTTTTTCACCTCCATTTCTTTAATCTCTCTCAGTGCTGGAAGCCACAGGTGATGTAGCCCTGTATGCTGGGCTGGTGGTGGCCATTTTTGTCTTCATTGTGATCCTCATGGCTGTGGGGGTGGTGGTGTACCGGAGGAGATGCCGGGATTTCGACACGGACATCACAGACTCATCAGCTGCTCTGACTGGAGGCTTCCACCCTGTCAACTTCAAGACCTCCCGACATGGTAAGAGCCACAGCCCATGCAGGTCCTACTCACCAGCTCAAGCCCAGGCACATAGAAAGTCTGTCTGGAAATCACAGTAGGGGGTGGGTCCCTGGTGGATGCCCACTCCCAGTTTTCTAGGGGAGTGTCACAGAATCCCAGCATGGTAGGGGCCAGAAGGGACCTCTGGATATCATCGTGTCCAATGCCCCTGCTCCAGCAGGGTGCTCGGGTCATGTCTAAGTGGGTTTTGAATCTCTCCAGAGAAGGAGACTCTACAACCTCTCTGGGCAGCCTGGGCCAGGCTCTGACACCCTCACAGCAAAGAATTTTTTCCTCATGGTCAGATTAAACTTGTGTTCCAGTTTGTGCCTATTGCCCCTTGTCTTGTCACTGGGCACCACTGAGAAGAGTCTGGCCCCCTCCTCCTGCCCTTTAGCTCTTGATCAGCATTGATCAGATCCCCTCTTAGGCTTCTCTTCTTCAGGCTAAACAGCCCCAGGTCTCCCAGACTTTCCTCAGCACAGAGATGCTCCAGTCCCCTCAGCACCCCCTCTGCTGGACTCTCTCCTTGTCTCTTGAACTGGGGAGCCCAGAACTGGACACAATACTCCAGATGTGGCTTCAGTAGGGCAGAGGGGACCTGCTAGTCACACCTTTCTGTGGAGCAGTTCCCTTGCAAGTGTCTGGTGGAAGGCAGACAGATGTAGCCCAGCACTGTATCCTTTGTACCTCCTGCATGTCATCCATCCCTTGCTGGGTGAGGAGGGTTTCTCACAGGATTCTCTTCCAGTCAAGCAGTGTTTTTACATGCCCTTTTTTCCACTGTCACCTTCATCCCATCCGTCTTTCCTCCTCCCGCAGACAACCCTCAGTTGCTGCACCCCTCAATGCAGCCAGACCTGACGGCCAGTGCGGGCGTGTATCGTGGCCCCATGTACACCCTGCAGGACTCCTCTGACAAGATCCCCATGACCAACTCCCCATTGCTTGATCCCCTCCCAAACCTCAAGATCAAGGTGTACAACTCCTCTACTGCCTCCTCCTCACCGGGGCACCACGATGGGACGGACTTGCTTGGGGGGGTCCCTGCCACCAGCACCTACACAGGGGACAACATCAGGGACGGCCACTTTGCCAGTGTGCGGAACAAAGCCCTGGGCTCCCAGCATCTCCTCAGCTTGCCCCGGGAACACGGCAACAGCACCAGTGGCACCTTCGGCTACCTGGGGGGAAGGCTCACCATACCGGGCACCGGTAAGCCCCGGGCTGGGGAGGAGGGTGTATCTGGATGCTGACTGGTTCAGGAGTTGCTCTTGTCCCATCAGACTTGCCTACCATGAACAGCTCTTTGCTGTCCCAAAGCTGGCTCAGGGGAGCAAGGCAGCAAGCTATTCCCAAGCTGGGCTTCTCAGCCTGAAGGTCACAGCTTCCTGGGACTTTTGTGGCTGTCTCTGCCATCGATCCAAGGCCAGTGCCTTGCAGAAAGATTCAACCTGTGGTTTTGCTTCCTAATGCAGTGGCCTGGCTCTTCCCTTCAGGCAGTGCGGCTGAGGAACATCTGAAGATGTTTCTCCTGGGGTGCTCTGGGCTGCCCTAGCTCACTGCTGTCCTTGTGCTCACCAGCCAGGGTTGGAGGGGTGGTGGTTTCTTGGTAGTTCCTCCCTCATTTTGTGACTAACACCTGTGTGTGTTGTGCTAGGGGTGAGCCTTCTGGTGCCTCACGGGGCCATCCCCCAGGGGAAGTTCTATGAGATGTACCTGGTCCTCAACAAGGCAGAGAGCACCCTGTAAGTCACACTGCACCACCCATGCATCTTCTCTTCGTTGGCCACTATGAGGCTTTCTTTACAACTGGTGTCCCCTCTCCCCTCCCCAGCCTGCCTTCCGAAGGTACGCAGACGGTGCTGAGCCCGGCAGTGACCTGTGGACCCACTGGCTTGCTCCTGTGCCGCCCTGTCATCCTGACCATTCCCCACTGTGCTGACGTCAGCTCTTCAGATTGGATTTACCAGCTGAAAACACAGTCCCACCAGGGAAACTGGGAGGTAAGGTGGGAACCCAGAGAAGACCACAAGCATTTTGGGATGCAGCTTCTAAGCAAACTCCACCTGGATGATGGGCTGACCACCAACCTTGATTCCCTGTAGGAAGTTGTGACCCTGGATGAGGAGACCCTCAACACTCCCTGCTACTGCCAGCTGGAATCCAAGTCCTGCCACATTTTGCTAGACCAGCTTGGCACCTACGTCTTCGTGGGAGAGTCCTACTCCAGGTCAGCCATCAAGAGGCTCCAGCTGGCAATCTTTGCCCCCACCATTTGCACCTCCCTGGAGTACAGCCTCAAGGTCTACTGCTTAGAGGACACGCCAGATGCTCTGAAGGTAACGTTGCCTTGCAACGCTGGTGTGGGCTGCCCCCGCTTCCCAAAGCTGTTTGTGTTGGCAGCAAAATGCTGCCTGGTGCCTCTCAGGGTGGCCTGGCCCTGGGGAGTAGACAACCTGATGTAACTGCCTGCAAAGTGACCACAGTGAAATAATAAGCATGTTTACTGCTTTCCCTGTCCTTCCTCACCCTCTCTGATGGAAAAGGTGAGGGTGTTGCTCAGCTCCTGCACTGGACCTACATTCTGCAGATGTTACATGAGAGGGTTTGCTGCTGCTGGATGGGTTTTTTCATTCCATGACAGATCCACAGAACAGTTAGAGGTTAGAAAGGACCTCTGGAGATCATCTGGTCCAACCGCCCTGCTCCAGCAGGGTCACCCCCAGCAGGGGTCCCAGGCATTTTCCAGGCAGGTTTGGGATCTCTCCAGAGAAGGAGACTTCACAACCTCTCTGGGCAGCCTGGGCCAGGCTCTGACACCCTCACAGCAAAGAAGTTTTTCCTCCTGTTTAGATGGAACCTCCTGGGTTCCAGTTTGTGCCCATTGCCCCTTGTCCTGTCGCTGGTCACCACTGAGAAGAATCTGACATAGGTGGGCATGACATGTGACAGGAGTTGGCAGGTTCTTGGAGAGCAGCTGGTGGGCTGACAAAGGCTGCTATTCTGAGGAGGACTTTCTGTGGGTTTGTTGCTGCTGCTGGCTCCTCTGGGCAGGAACATGCCTGGCTATGGGTATGAAGTGGGGAGAGGAGCAGCCCCTGCTCTTCTCCTGGGTCTCATGCTGCCTGTTCCACTGCCCACAGGAGGTGCTGGAGCTGGAGCGGACGCTGGGTGGGTACCTGCTGGAGGAGCCTAAGCCCCTGCCCTTCAAGGACAGCTACCACAACCTGCGTCTCTCCATCCATGACATCCCCCATGCTCTGTGGAGGAGCAAGCTGCTGGCCAAGTACCAGGTGAGGGGCTGAGGCAGGGGCAGCCAAGGTTCCAGACCAGGGACCTCATCTTCAAGCAGCCAACACCAGGTTGTGAGCATCCTGGTCTTGTCTCCAGAGTTGTTTCCCAAAGGGATGGAGGAGGAAAGGGGACTGGTTTCCTGGTCTATCTTGGTGGGATGCTGCCTGTGAGGTCCCTCTGTCCCATCTCATCCCTGCGGGGTGGCTGGAGGAGCTGGGATCTCCAAAAGGAGGTGCTGGAGCTTTTGCTGAGCCCATGCTTTGATGGTCCACAGGAAATCCCCTTCTACCATATCTGGAGCGGCAGCCAGCGAGCCCTGCACTGCACCTTCACGCTGGAGAGGTACAGCCAGGCCTCCACCGAGCTCACCTGCAAGATCTGTGTCCGGCAGGTGGAAGGGGAAGGGCAGATCTTTCAGCTTCACATCACACTGGGAGAGGTGAGCAGTGGGGAGCTACAGGGACAGCAAAGGGACATGCTCGGGAGCCGCTCTGTGCTGCAGCATCTCACCCTGTCCTTCCCTTTACAGCATGCCAGCTCCTTTGACACCCTCCACTCCCACCACAGCAGTGCCACCACAACCACTACCCAGGTGGGACCCTATGCCTTCAAAATCCCCCTCTCCATCCGGCAGAAGATCTGCAACAGCCTGGATGCTCCCAACTCCAGGGGAAACGATTGGAGACTTCTTGCCCAGAAGCTTTCCATGGACCGGTGGGTCTCCCTGTGCTTTGCTTTCCCCTCCTATGCCCTGGCTGTGAGGGGACTTCACTCTGCTCTCCCTCCCAGTCAGGTTATGTCCAGCTATATAGGTCCACCCATAAGTATGGGTATAGTTCTGTATAGTTATACCAATCTATATCCGTGACACAGTCATAGAACCACAGAATTGTTTTGGTTAGAAGAGACCTTTTAAGATCATCAAGTCCAACCATTAACCCAGCACCACCAAGACACCACTAAACCATATCGCTCAGTACCACACCTCCAAGGCTTTGAAAGCCCTCCAAGGATGGGGACTCCACCACTGGACAGGCTTGGACAACCCTTGCAGGGAAGACATTTTTCCTTATGTCCAACCTAAACCTCCCCTGGTGCAACTGGAGGCCATTTCCTCTTGTCCTGTTTCTTGTTCCTTGGGAAAAGAGACCAACCCCACCTGGCTCCAACCTCCTTTCAGGGAGTACTCGAGAGTGAGAAGGTCTCCCCTGAGCCTCCTTCTCTCCAGGCTCAACAACCCCAACTCCCTCAGCTGCTCCTCACAAGACTTGTGCTCTAGACCCTTCCCCAGCTTTGTTTCCCTTCTCTGGCCATGCCCCAGCCCCTCAATGTCCTTCTGGGAGTGAGGAGCCCAAAAATGGACCCAGGATTTGAGGGGCAGCCTCCCCAGTGCTGAGTACAGGGGGATGATCCTCTGGTCACTTTGAACCCACCCTTATTTATCTGGGATGATGCTTATGCTTTTTCTGCCTCGGCTCACCTCTGAGGACCAAAGGAAGGGGGGATATTTTCAGCAAAACAAAGCTGGCATTGCTTTTGCATGAATGCCAGCTCTGTATAAAAATTGAAGACAATGTCTCAAGGGCTTTGGCATTTGCATTATGGCATTTCCATCAGGGTTCACATTGCAATCAGGTTTACTGCTCCAGCATCCTCCTTCCTGACATCCCTCAAGGGTAGCACACCAATGTGGACCTCCTCTCTGCTTCCCCTTCACCAGGTATCTGAACTACTTTGCCACCAAAGCCAGCCCCACAGGGGTGCTCCTGGACTTATGGGAAGCCAAGCACCAAGACGACGGAGATCTCAACACCCTGGCCAGTGCCTTAGAAGAGATGGGCAAGCGCGAGATGCTGGTGGTCATGGCGACAGAGGGGGACTGCTGATGATGCTTCCCCACGACCAGGAGGACAAAACAGGAGGCGAGGGGGAGGGAAACACCCTTCGCCCATGGTGGGGGAGTCACATCTAGCCCCGGGCAGCGGCTGAGTGAGGAATGGCCGAGGCCAACACTTCTCCCTCCCTCCCTGCATCACTGTCAGCCTTAGAGACCCATCCTCAGCGTTTACAAGCAATTCAAGTGTTACGCAGCGTTCCTCTTCCTCATGGCGTGGGGAGGAATTAGGGCTTCTTGACTCGGGACAGGGGCTTTCCTTCTTTTTTGTTTGGGTTCCCCTCCTCTTTGAATAGCATCTCTGCGTTGAAGAGACAAGTACAATCTAGGTGAACGGCTTCCTTCTGTCAAAAGCTTCTGACAGCTTAGCAAGGCAAATAAGAGAGAAAAAAGGAAAAGAGAAAAAAAAAAAGTTTCTTAGGAAACGCAAGTAATTTATTATCCAGATCTTTGGATCAGTCCTTTTTAAAAAAAAAAAAAAAGACAAAAAAAAATTTATAAATTTTTTTTTCTGCGTGAGAGCAAGAGTATTGCTGTGGTTGGGGTGGCAGAGAGAGACATTGGAGCAAATGCCCTTTGGTAGGGAAAAGTGTGTGATCCAAGTCGAGCAAAATGTGTTTACATGTCCTGGGATCCCCGGGGAAATCCGTAGGGTCAAGTGCCTCTACGCCCCTTTGGTTCAGGGCCAACTGAGACCCTTCCCTGAGATTTTATCTTCTTTTTTTGTTTGTTTTTCCTTGCAAACTCCCCTTTTTCCTGGCAGAGCGAGGGATCCCACTCCACCCGCAAGGAGGGATGAGGGGTGTAGGGTTTGGGAGTGGGGAGTATATCCAGCTATGTGTATTTTTAATGAATTCTTCCCCTGGTATCATCGGGGGGAGTTTTTTAGGATGACTACGCCTTCATTCACATAACTTCAGTAGAAACCAAAGATTTCAGTCCTGCACCAACCCACTGACTGACCCCCAGGGATGCTGTAAACCCACCAGGATTTGGCAGTGAGCCTGCCAAACTTGGCCTCGGGGGTGTCAGAGGTCAGTGAGAAGCAGCTTGTGGAGGTGGCCAGGGAGAGCAGAGGGCTGGTGGGTCAGGCTGTGGCCCCTCACAAAGCCATGTCGGTCTGTGGGGCTGTGTGCCTGCACCTGGTTTTTGGTGCAGTATTTCAGCAGGGGTTTAGGGAGGGAGATCTCGGCATCTCCAAGCCAGGCTGAGCATTTTCATGGGAGGGATGGCATCATAAGTGGTGAGTGAGTTTCCATCTTCTTGCTCCAGCTTTTTGGTTTTGTTTTTTTTTCTTCCCTGTCATCAACTTTTCATAACGACAGTTACAGTTTTGGGTTGAATGGAAAGTACTCAAGAGGTAGGTTCCTCACAAAGATACGGTGTCTCAATGAAGGTAAAAATATAGATTGCCTGCAGATAGAAATAGTTACTCAGCAAGTGCTATATTTTAGAAATGTGTCTGTCTTTAAAGGAAAAAAAAAGTAGGAAGGGGATGGGAAGTCCAGGATTAGACTAGATCATAAAACAAGGCTGTGGATCCTCCAGTAGTGGAAGTATTAAGAGCAGGGTCTGAGAGTGGGTCCTGCTTTGGGCTGCGATGCCCTGGCCCAGTGTCACGGGGTGATGCAGGGACCAGAGCAAACTCAGGGAGTTTGCTGCCTTCACAGGGTGTCTCGGGAGGAGTTTACTTCAGTATTGCTCTGGCACAGGTATGATTCCTCTCGATAGCTCTTGAAGCAGCAATTGAACACATAGAGCTGCGTCCTGTTGTGGTTTGGGGTCTCTGGGGTTCATTTTTTGCTGGCTTTTCAAGGCTGAGAGGGAGAGGGGATCTTTTTCATTTGTGCTGGGTGGGAAGACTTCTGCTGGGTGAGCTCCTGTGTCATGTAGGAAGGGTTTTATCCATCCTTTAGGCTGCAGTCAGGCATCTGATTTCTGAGACCCTGTCTCTGTGCTGATGGGGAATAAGCAAATTTGGAAAGAAATGAAGAATCCATGGATCAAACCAGCTATTGGTGTTTTATAGGGCTCCTTTGTCAGCACTGCGGGAGATGAGGTGCACTTCTTTCAGGTCGCATCTGAATCTCTCTTGCTCTCAGTCTTGCAGTCTCTGGTTCATGGATCACTGTGCTGGCATGCGCGCTTGTCTGTCCACCCATCCATCCATCCATCTATCCATCCTGCCCACGGGTGCCTCTGCCTCCATCCCCATCTGTCCTCGTGTGTATTCTCCTTCCTTTTGGTGGACAGCAGCCTCCTGGATCACTGAAGTGTGCATTTGAGGAGGCTCTTCCCATTTTTCAGACCAGGGAGCCTGCGCTGTGAGCAGGACAAGGGGGTGGCAGGGTTCCCCCCCCCCACCCTGGTCCTTTGAGCGCCTGCACCCATCTCCCATGGGTGACAGCTCCCAGGAGCCCTCTGTGCCTCCCTCCACGTCCAAGGGTTTCTCTGGCCAGGCATTTTGGCAAAGGCAAGCCCATGGTCCGTGTCGTGCTGGCAGTGTCCGTCTCTTGCTCCTCAATCTGTTTCCATATTTATATGTCCAGGGGATGGGCCTGGTGGCATCCTCTAAGACCACATCTGTTAATTCTGTAAACTAAAGAACTGTAAATAAGGTTTAGCATTCCTATTGTAACAAATTAATTTTTATGCAATAAATTATATTTCCTAGTCTAATAAAAAAAAAAAAAAAAAAAAAAAGAAAAAAAAAGAAAAATAAACAATCTGCTCGCTCCTCTCATGTTCATTACTTACCAGTTCCTCCTGCTGGGTTTAGCATCTGCAGGGATTCAGGTCCAGCTCAAGCAGCGGCAGCAACATGGGCATCCCCATGAGCATCCCTCCAACCTGGCTGTGGGTCGGGTACCACCGGCATGCCAGTGCTGGCAGTGAGAGGATGTTGTTGTCAGAGTCCCTAATGGAGGTAAGGTGTAGAGATTGACTTATGGTTTGGTTTGGACTTGCACAGGTGATGTCAAGGCAGGAGATGTGCTACTCCATCATCTCATGGGCTAAGCCACCCTCTCAAGCAGTTCATTTCCTTCCCTGAGGGCTATTGGCCAGCCCTGCACAAAGCAATGCCCCTTCCAGCAAGGGGACTGGGATGTGGGTGTCTAATTTGGGAGGGGGGGAGCAAAGCATGGAGCTGCAATCTGTGCCTTGAGCATCCCTGTCCTCCACCCACCATCTTAGTCCTCTGCTTCCTCAGTTTGGGACCCCTCTCACTATGCTGCTCCCCTGCCTCAGCCCCATCACTCTAGCTCTGCCAGAGGAAGTAAAGCCAGAAGGGTCCTGGAGAGAGGTGAGGGTCCCGCTGCCCCTGCCTGGGCCACTTGCTTCTTGCCCAGCTCATGGAGGTGAGGTGCCACCAGGAGATGGCAACGTTGTCCCTTCTCTAGGCAAGTGTGAGGATTCTGTGCCTAGTGAAAGAAATCGGGAGAAAATTGATGCCCTGTCACCACAGTAATTGTAACATAGCTTTGCAAAGATGAAAAACCCTCCCAGATGGGCTTTCCAGCTCCAAATAGGATGCTGAGACAGATACCTTGTCAGAAGTGATAATCTTTTCTTTGCATCTTAATTCCTTTGAGCTTGGTCTCCCAAGCTGCTTTTATTGGGTGCCTTATGCACTGACCCAGGTTGCCCAGGTAGACACCCCATCCCTGGAACCATTCCAGGTGAGGTTGGCCAGGGTTCTGAGCAACCTGCTCTGGTTGCAGCTGTCCCTGCTCCCTGTAGGGGCATTGGACTGGATGGCCTTGAAAGGTCCCTTCCCACCCAAACTATTCTATGGCTCTATCATTTTTCCAAAGGCCCAAATCTGTGGATAGCTTTGACAAGCTGGTGCCTGATTTTATCTGATGGTCTCTTATTGAAATCCCCAGCTTGCTAATTCCCCTTAAAATTAAGATGACCCAAATCTTCTCTGCAGTTGATACACTGAGTTCAATCCCCATGACAGGTTCCAAAGTGACTGCTGTGCCATCACTAAGTGCTGACAGATTTATTCTGTGGGAGAGAGTATGCCTGGGAGCACAGGAGCAGCCCATGTCAGAGACTCTAGACTTTTCCACTGTGTGTTTTTGAAATTTCCTTTGGGCCAGTCCTGCTGGATTTTACAATTCACAGACTGATCCGCTCCAAAGAGCGTTGAGCTGTACTGAAGGGTGGGGGGAGCTGCTCTGTAAGTCAGATCCCCAATATTCCTCTGGGATAACCATGAAACCCACCCTCACCTTTCTTTCAAACCACCCAAACCCCACTTTGAGCATAGGGGTGTCCCTAAAATCTGACCCGAGCCCATGTTGGGGGGTCTGCGTTGTGGAGGGTCTCTCAAGTGTGGGTAATACTGACTGGAGGGGCTGTCACAATTAAGTGAGTGCTGGCTTTGTTTCCCCTGCTCAGCTGTCACAGTCCCTTGTGCTGATGTGATCTGAGGCTCTTCTCTAGCGGTGGGTTTTTTGACATGATGGATAGCAGCAGGTCAGAAATATCAAGCGAATCCTTCTGAGCTGATGGGTTACTGACTCAGATAGGCTGTGCCATCTCCTCAGGTGCTTTCCCAGCCTGGCATGTCAATGCAGATGAAAATCCCAAGGAGAAACCTCTGGAGAGAAGTCCATGTGCTCCTCTAAAGCCTTTTCTTTTCAACATATTGCCAGTGGGTTGGTCGTGTGCTGCTTCTGCTTGTTTGCTCATGAAAAAGGAAAAAAAAATAGAGCGTGTGTGTGTGTTTCTTGGGCTATTTTGACATCTGAGTGGACAAGGCCATCTGATCTGTTCTCCTCAAAGGCTCAGAGAGGCTGGAGGTGAGGGGTAGCTGGTCCTGTCTCCCAAGAGGTGGGCAGCTCTGCATGCTGTGGTGCTGATAAGAGGTGAAGTGTCTGGGACCATCTGCATTTGTCCTACAGGCATTTGTATGGGGAAGAAACCCAGACTAGACCACCTTGGGGCCTTCTGCAAAAAAGTGAAGAATATTTTGCTTGGATGAAGAAAGGCTGCATGCATGTGCAATGGAGGAAAAAGCAAGGAAGAGATCCAGGTTGGTTAAAGGTACCTTAGGTACTGGAGATGGGGAAGGCTAAAGGCAAACAGATGACAACAGGAAACATAAGATGTAAAACCCCACCAACTGCCAACATAAATGCAAACAAATTGGCAAAGTACACAGAAAGGCTGAGGCCCCACCAGTTTAATGTTGTCCTGTGTGGCTGTCCCTGTGCCAAGAAGCCAAACCCATCTTTGGGGAAGAAAAAAGGGAAAGAAGAGCAGAGGAGAGGAAGGCAGCTAATGATGTTTTCCTTCACAGTCCTATGGTGTCCTCAAGGTGAGTGCTAAAGCATAGTTTGGAAGAAATCAAGGGCTCCAGTGCAAAGTGTCCCTGCCCATGGCAGGGCGTTTGGAATGAGATGATCTTTAAGGTCCCTTCCAACCCAAAACATTCGATGATAATGGGACATTGCAGGAAGTGAAGCTAGTAAAGAAGGAGCTTGTGTCCTGGCTGTGATAAGGGGGCCCTCATTCTTATAGACAATGCAGAGGACAGATGGAGACAGTCTTTACCAGAACCTGTTGTGACAGGACAAGGGGTAATGGTTTCAAACTAAAAGAGGGGAGATTTAGGCTAGAGAGGAAGTACAGTGGGGGTGGTGAGATCCTGGCCCAGGTTGCCCAGAGGAGTGGTCGATGCCCCATCCCTGGAACCATTCCAGGTGAGGGCGGTGAGAGCTCTGAGCAACCTGCTCTGGTTGCAGCTGTCCCTGCTCCCTGCAGGGGGGTTGGACTGGATGGCCTTGGAAGGTCCCTTCCAACCCAAACCATTTTATGATTCTAGGATTCCAAGTGGTGCATAAAGCATCTCCTGCTTCTTGGGACTAGACTAGACAAGCACAGAGCTAAAAGGGTCTAGTCTTCTGTAGGAGACACAAACTACTCAGCTGTTGGATCACACGCTCCCTTGGGCTTTCAGCACCTGCTAGGCCAGGAAGCCTTTTTCATGGATATTCTTCAAGACACAAGTAATTTAAACTCCTGAACACAGCTCATCCTACAGGATCTATTTTCTGAGCAGAGTGGGAAGTTACCGGCCTGGCACAACCATTTATTAGCACAAATAGGAGTGTATGTTTAACTCTGGGGAACGGGAAGAACAAAGGATTATTAAATAAAATTCTGATTCGTTCAGCTGAGAGCAAAATACCAGCTGGAGCCTGGGGTAACACAGGCACGCTATCAGCAAACATGTGCTGCCAGCGCATCTGCAGACACACACACGTACCAGCTCTGGCCACAGGGAGCCTCGGACCAGAACGGCTGAACCGCAGCATTTCCGTCATGCTTAGATAGCTCAGGTCCTGCCCTCCGCCGGGTCCAGCAGCACTGGCTGGGGCTGCACAACCGGAACGAGAGCGACAAAACCCGAACTGATGCCCTCCTACCAGTAGCTGTGCTTTGTCCCACCTTCCAAGCGGGAACACTGCCACCCAGCCCAGCTATCGCAGAGTCCCACCTCCTGGAAACGCACACATGGCACATCACTCAACCTACAAGGGGGTGAGGCCGTGCAAGCCTGCCTGCCTGACTGCAGCCATGTTCATTAAAGGCCGGTCGTTTAGATCCCATCGCAAAAGTTAATGAAGCTGCTTTGTGAGAGGGCAGCCTCCCTGAGCAGGGGATAAATAATGTATATAAAAGGGGGCTGGGAGGGAAATGGCGCAGTCTTGCAAGGTCATGCTAGAATGCATCAGTGGCTGGGCTCCTTGGGTAAGAAGCCTGGAGCTATTTATGACTCATGTAATTAATTAATGCCAACGGGCGTTCTGATGCAGGCACGTGGGAGACCAAAGGGAAATACAAAGTGAGGAGGTTAGGAAATGTACTGAAGGTGGAGGAGAAGGATGACATTTCTTGTGGCAAGACATGCTTTGAAGTAGTTATCAACAGTCCAAACAGCCAGCAGTTCTTTTGGCTACATCAGTACAAAATCAATTAGGAGCTTTAAAATGCACCGCCTCACATTTCAGAGAGCATCAAAAACAAGAAGCAGCCGTCTGAGGTAGGGCAGTTGCGTTTCTAAGCGCTGCACACACCCTCAGACCCGCAGATCCTCAGTCCCTGCATTACTGGCCACCAACAGTGCGACCAGTAGAGGGAGCACCGTTAATGCCTTCCCAGTTGTACGTGGTCTTGGAAGAGGAGCATCAAGGTAGACTGATCGTTTGATTTTACGCGTCTCTGAAGCGTGAGGACAAATTTAAGAGACAGGAGAGAAAGGAACAAAGGGCAAAGCGAAAGGTGTGCGTACGCCTTGAAAAGTGAGTCTCTGTGGGCACTCCAGGCTCTGGACATACCCCAGCTTCCCTTTCTGGAGCCAGCTCTCAGTCACCAACAGCTAACGAAGACTTGGAGATCACATCAAGGAAAGGACCACAGTCTGTGGCTTCCCTGCTCCAGGTCGAAGTACCTCAGCCTCACACTGAACACTCAACATGTGGCGACGCTGAGTCATGACACTGCGTTTGCACAGACCGTTTGAGGACAATGAGAGCTTAACCTAATTTTGTCCCTTTGTTTGTCCTCTGCGCAGAGGAGATTGATCAGTTCCGCTCACTGCCTTCACATCCCCGCATATCCAGTGCCTTGTACAATGTAAAGTAAAACTGCAAACACAAATCAAGTGTGCCTCTGGCATCCTAAAGTCCTTCTGGGCTTGCCAGCTCCCACCCAGTCTGCATCTTCTCTCATATCTCTTTAAGGCCAGAATATCTTCTCACAGTTCCCAGATGTATTCAGGTATTGTCCTACCTCCCTCTCATCAGAGCTGCCTGCAACAAATGCCCCTGCACAACAAGGGTGGCAAATTTGCTTACAAGGCAGTGTTGGTTTCTATTTCTACTTCTCTGTTCTAGTCTTCTCCCCCTGGACCCTTGCAGGGGCCAAGCAGCACAGTATCAGTCCGACGCTGCCATCTGGACGAGCAGCAGAGGCTGCCTGCAGTCTGAATCCCAGCTGGCAAAGCCTGGGAGGCTGCAGGATGCTCCCCTTCGAGCCTTACTCACCTCCACAGTCTGGGGGATCTTCTTTCCTACACTCTGACCACTGCAAAAGCCCTCAGATCCTGGCTGGTGGGACTCCCTACTGCTATCTGCTATTTTTTTTTTTCTAGTGAAATTGTGCAAATCAATAGCAAAGATTAAAAACAAGAAGAAGAAAGTAAGTGAAACAGCAGTTGAGTTACGAGTGAACAAGAGCAACACAGTGCTCCTTTCTGGTGGGCTGAGGATCCACACAAGCCTGAGTCTCCAGGGTAAAACAGGAGCGAAGTAAATGACAACAGAAACACCCACTTAGCATTCGTGCAACATATTCCTGATCTGAGCCTCACCAGCTTTAAGAACGCTTCTGTTAAATACTGTAATGCTCCCAATTACAAGTGATCTGGATTGTTTATTTTCTAAACAGATTTCCCACCCGCCAGGAGATCCTATAAGCCTAAAACAAAAGCAGTCTTGAAGAGGTGTTTCAGCCTCTCTTGGCTCTACAATATCCACAACTGGCTGCATTTCCCTAACTGTTTCATACTGACCTTGAGGATATTTCGGCCATTAAACGACTCCCGTTCCTTGAAAGATGATTTACCAGCCATTGTATTGCTTCGCTCTTCAGCTGCAAAGGAAAACCAGCACCAGAATGAGCTTCAGATGGGAGAACTGCGTGTGCTGTACTTCACGCCCCACACCCTCCCCGAAGTCAGCTGCCAGTTAATAAAGCATCTTTACCCAAGCTCTTCATGCAAAATCCCACTTCCACTTTGCTTTTAAAGAGAACAAGGGTGAACACACAGAAACTGGTGTGTCCATTGAGATCACTGGGAGGGAAACTGGGACTACCTGGAGGAAAGACCCTAAATCCTAACGACTGCTAGGGTGATTCTGTAGGGCTGATGGTTCAGTGCAACACATCTGCTTCTCCCTGGCTGATTTTAATCCCACACCCTGTCAGGGTGAGAGTCAGCACTTGCATTGCCTGGAAAAGCACCAAATACCAGACAGAGCACGCGAGGCACGATGCCAGGCGCGATCTGGACAGCACCTATCCATGCTCCAGGAAGCAGAGTGGTGCGTCTGCTTCAGTGGGGTGGGCACACAGCCACACACAGGCATTCAGAATAGCAACCAAGGCCTACAGCAACTGCCAAATGCCTACGTCTTAGATCCATCTCCCCAGAGCATGTCTGGGTATTTATATAATCCCTAAGTACATGATCTGTTATTTCCACAGGACCTCTGCCTCGCTCCGTGAATATATTCAGTATTTCTTTTTCATCTCCAGCATTGATGATGAAGTCCCACTGACACCCAGCACGCTATTCAAATCCTGTATTGAATATAAAGCGGCTTCTATGGCTATCTGGGTAATGCTCTCACCATTGTGTCTGGATGCCTCACATGCCTCATGGGCTTGGTCAGAATATAGACTCATAATGCCAGGAGCAGCTGCTTGCGTGCCTCCCATAACAGAGGAGACACATCAGCACTTTGAGCTCAATTCTATGACAGAATCACAGAATCATTATGGTTGGAAAAGGCGTCCAAGATCATCAAGTCTAACTGTTAACCCAGGATGGCCAGGTCACCACTAAACCATGGCCCTCAGCACCACATCTACAGGCTTTGAAACCCCTCCAGGGATGGGGACTCCACCACTGCCCTGGGCAGCCTGAGCCAGGCCTTGACAGCCCTTTTGGGATAGACAATGGGGAAGACGTTTTTCCTCCTGTCCAACCTAAACATCCCCTGGTGCAACTTGAGGCTGTTTCCTCTTGTCCTGTTGCTTGTCCCTTGGGAGAAGTGACTGACTCTCAGCTGGCTCCAACCTCCTTTCAGGGAGCTATGGAGAGTGAGAGGGTCTCCCCTGAGCCTCATTTCCTCCAGGCTGAACAACCCCAGGTTCCTCAGCTGCTTGTCACCAGGCTTGTGCTCAGGACCCTTCCCCAGATTCACTGCCCTTTTCTGGACATGCTCCAGCCCCAAAATGTCCTTCTTGGAGTGAGGGGCCCAAAACTGATCCCAGGATTCAAGGTGCAGCCTTCCCAGACCTGAGTTCAGGGGGATGATCCCTGCTCTAGTCCTGCTGGCCACACTAGAGCCGATCCATGCCAGGATGGTTCTTGGCCACCTGGGTACACGCTGGCTCATCCTCAGCTGCCTGTTGACCAATACTCCCAGGTCCTTTTCTGACAGGCTGTTTCCAGCCACTCTGCCCCAAGCCTGGAGTGTTGCAGGGGGTAATTTTCAGGGCTAGTCCCATCTTTTCAGGGTTTCTACTGCCTGAGTAGGCTTTTCTGACTTTAGTAGCAGTCATCCCAGAAGGCCTGCCACTGGGCACTAAGAAAACCATTAACACAAACCATCTGCTGTTATCACTGTCCACACCGAGACTCACAGAGACCATTATCAGAGAATAGTTGACATCACCTATCAGCATTGCACAGAGGCCACCACACCAGAGAAAAAGCTACAAGAAGCAAACAAGTGCAAAGCTCACAAACTACACACCCATGCCAGGGCACCTGCGTGTTTGCACACCGAGGCTGTCATGTACTGCCCCTCCCTAAACTCAACACATCCGAGGCTGCTTTAGAAAGAAACATGATAATAACAATGCAGGTAACCTTTTAGCAGAGAGAGAAGACACTGTACACTCAGTAATAGCTTATATTCGGCCTTACAGCTGTCTGAACCTGATTTCACAAGAAAGATGCTGGAATCACATTCCTAAACCAACAGGGAATCTTCAGTTTGTGCTCTAGACCCTTCATCAGCTTTGGAGACCAAAGACCAAAGAGGATCAAGTTTTCATCTTGTTTAAAGGTCAGCACAACACATCAAGCTGTGACTGAGTTTCAGTTTAACAATGGGGCACGGAGAGCCCAACACCTTGCATGGTACTTGGATGCATTCCTCTCTGGCCCAGATCGCTACTGGGCGATAGGGTTTCTGAAGCTATGACAAGGCATCTTAGAAAAGATCCAGAAAGTGCTCAAAGCACATTTGCCTTCTCCAGCTCTGCTGATTACTGTTTCGTTTTCTTCTGGGTTTTATTTAGTGACACCCCCCCCGCCTTGTAGGTATTCTCAAGATGAAGAAAAATCACAGAATTTAAAAAGTAACAAAAGCCAACCCAAGCGTTTCTTTGTTCAGGTTGTTCTACTTTAAATGCATTTACGAATAAGAATGAGGCACACACACCACTTGGGTCTTTCCTGAAGAGAGTGTTCATGACCGTAGCGTGCAGCTTCACCCTGTCCCATTCTTTAAGCATCAGGCCGGAGGCCACGAACCGTTCCACCAGTTGATCAGCGATCACCTGCAATCTGGGAAGGCAGAAAGAGAAAGAGCAGAGCAGTGTAAATCAAGGAGAAATTCCTGCAGCATCAGCTTTTTGCTTTTCAGCCAGGGAGGGCAGCCTGTGTGAAATGAAGTTTCTGCACGCACAAGGGAGCCAGGCTCTGATGGAAAGTGAACAGAGCCATCAGGATCCAGCTCTAACACACGAGAGCTGTTTCACAATGCTTTCCTGGTGATCACTTCTGCTGCAAATATTCCATGAGGAAGGGAAGGGTTAGCATGGCAGACAGCCTCCTTGCAGTGTTGTCAGGGCATAAAGGGTGTATCTTTCTACTGCCAGGAAAGACACTGTGACTCTCCTTACAAGTGCTAAACAGCTGCAGACCCACAGAAGACCTGCTCTGCTCAGGGACTGTGACTATTACAGGGGACTGGGCTGGAGCTCAGATGCAATTTGTCCCAGATAAGCAACCCAGCCACTGGGCAATCCCAGAACATGGGGACAGAGGGCACAAACCCAGAGAGCACATCCTGGTGAACACTCCAGCTTTGGAGCTAGTAAGCATGCAGAATCCAAGGACTTAATGCCGCCTTCTTCTCCGGCCTCAGACAGGGATGAAAGCAGCCGTGACTGGGATCTGTGAGCAGACACATCCTAGGACAGGCAGCAGGAGGCAGGTGACCAGAGCAATGTGCTCACAAATCCTATGTCCAAAGAGCTAAAGGAACTTCCAGGCTGCTGCTGTCCCCCAAAAAGCAAGCCAAGAAGGTATTAATTACTCTGTGAAGAAGAATTTGGGCTTCTCTCACTGTATCCAAGGGTTTTGACAGCTTTCTGCTCCACCAGGTCCCACCACTCTGGCATCTCAGCTGCAGGGGGAGAGGCAGAACTTGGCCTCTGTAAGGCTGGTCCCCAGAGCCTGGGGCTGCCATGCTCCAGCTGCCAGCTCCTACCCCACTGCTGCTTTTCTACCGCCCCTGGAGGGCTGCTGGCCCCCATGTGATGATTTCAGGACTCTCAGTCTACCAGTTGTCATGATTTTCTACCACTTTCTGGCTTTCCATCAGTGATTTTTAAAATTAGTAATGACAAAGATTAAATGAGTATCATTACAGACAATACTAAAACAAATTAACAGAGAATAGCTCAAGTGAAAATGGTGCTTTATTACATTATAAAGTTAATCAACGAAATAAAACAAATTAGGAGGAATTATAACGGAAATTATTTGCCATGTGGGAGGCATCAGAGCACGATCCCTCTCTCAGTCTGAGCCATTATATGTGCAGAAGGGCTTGCTAACCCTCAATTCTGTCTGCAGTTATGCAAGCTAGGTCAGGGTAAAACAAATCTCCTGCTTTATAGCTTAAGCTGATAAAGATCATGCAAAGATCAGGAAGGAACTCCACCCCTCAGCCATGCCAGGAACTACACAGAGTGAGCAAGACGTCTGCCATGAGACAGGAAAGCACACACCTCTCTCTTCACGCAGGCTGCAGCAGTCTGATCCCGCACAGCAAACCACGTGGCAGCCATTCTCCTCTGGCATTGGCCTTGCAGCTGAGAAATTCTGCTTCCTGCCTGCGCTATCCATTTCCCCGAGCAAAGCACAGCAGTTTTTAGTAGGCAAGAGGTGCATAGACCTGCTCTGCAATGATATGTTCAGCAGACCAGCAAAGGAAGTGGAGTATTCCGGAGGGATCACCATTTGACCGCCTCTTTATAAACACCATTTCTCTGCCGGACTTTCTAAGGAAACAAAAGATTTCACTGCTCTCCATCAACATTAAAAATATCTCCTTTTCCCTCTGCAAAGCTAAATGTTTTTTGGATGTTTGCTAACAGTTAGGGAACTGTGTTAAAGGAGAATCATAGACTGGTTTAAGTCAGAAGGGACCTTTCAAGGCCATCTAGTCCAACCCCCCTACAGGGAGCAGGGGCAACTACAACCAGAGCAGGTTGCTCAGAGCCCTGACCAACCTCACCTGGAATGGTTCCAGGGATGCGGCATCAACCACCTCTCTGGGCAACCCGGGCCAGGGTCTCACCACCCTCAGTGTAAAAAACAGCACTGCAGCTCAAGGGAGGGGATTCTGCCCCTCTGCTCCCAGTGCTCTGGGGAGACACCCCTGCAGTGCTGGGGCCAGCTCTGGAGTCCTCAGCACAGGAGAGACAGGGACCTGTTGGAGAAGGGCCAGAGGAGCCCCAGCAATGCTGGGAGGGCTGGAACCCCTCTGCTGGGAGGCCAGGCTGGGAGAGTTGGGCTTGTTCAGCCTGGAGAAGAGAAGGCACCAGGGAGACCTTCTTGCAGCCTCTCAGTACTGAAAGGAGCCTGACAGAAAGATGAAGACAGACTTTTTACAAGGGTTTGTATTGACAGGACGAGAGGTGATGGTTTTAAACTAAAATGGGATATTCAGACTAGAGAGAACAGTGAAATTTTTTACACTCAGGGTGGTGAGACCCTGGCCCACGTTGCCCAGAGAGGTGGTCGATGCCCCATCCCCGGAACCATTCCAGGTGAGGTTGGATGTGGCTCTGAGCAACCTGCTCTGGTTGCAGCTGTCCCTGCTCCCTGCAGGGGGGTTGGACTGGATGGTCTTGGAAGGTCCCTTCCAACCCAAACCATTCTATGATTCTAAGATTTCTCTCCCCTGCCAAACCCAGCTCTGCCACCTCTAACGCACATCAGCTTTTTCTGTGAGCATGAGGGGTGAGTTCTCAGCAGAACAGCCACAGCTGGCATCTGAAGCAGCCTGCAGTGCTAGTACCAACAATTCAAGCTGTCTCCAGATGCAGGCAGACATCATTGCCTCACTTTAGGCTCTATTTATGCTCTATAGGATTTCTCTACCAGCTCCTCAGGTCACAGACTTCTTTTCAGATGGAAGCAGACTTATCAGACCCTAACCTCAGAGATGATCCAGAGCTTGTTCACTCAGGAGAAGAGAAGCCCATACCTCAGCTCTCAGAGCTGACAATTCAGATGCTTTCTACAACAAACCTACTGAAGGTCATTTGCGGGCTTCCAGTGTCTGTCTCCATCTTGTCTTTCCAAGTGCTCTGCCTTGCTTCTCCCTGCACTTCTTTTCTGTCTCCTGGCTGATCTCTAGCTTGTCCTGGCTCTCCACCCACCTGGTTTGTTTTATCTCACCTCTTCCAGGGTAGGACAGACTTCAAAGTGAAAGAGCCAAGAAAAGGAAAAGATTACAAATCCTACTGCCTCCCAGCAATTCTTACATTTTCATTTTCCCACCCATTTCCTTATCCCACTTCCGATCTCTTACTTCAACACAGCCTTCAAAGCCCTTGGGAAAGGAGATGCCAGAACACGTCCTTTCTTCCTTGAGCCAGTCCTTGCTCACAACCACCCTCCTCCAGCTGCACTGCTCTGTGCCCCCTGCTAGGTCCTGCTGTCCTCTAGCAACAGGAACAGACACAAAAGGGCAGTGCTGCCAGGAAAAGAGAAAGCTAAGTCTCATGGAGAGAAGGCTCTTTTGGATACTCCCCTACCCAACTTCCGGCCACATCTCACAACCGGCAGCAGGGAGTACAACAGCTCTTATGTTTCCCCAGTCCCACAGAAAGCACTAAGAGAAAAGACGGTGCTGTCACTGGTGACATACATGTCAAAAACAAGATGGAGGAAGGCTGTCCAGACACTGCAGCACTGTCTGTAGAGCTCAAGCCATCAGCCACAGCAGTGAACAGCACAAACACATGCACTGACACCGACCAGGTTTCAAGATTTCACACCAGCAGCTCAGAAGATGGATGTTTCACACCCAGCGCCCATTCCAGGCTGCTTACAGACAGAAAAATCAACTCTGTGACCGAGCCATGCTTTTCTGAGGGCCTTCTGGTGTAACTGCATTTTAAGAATAATTAACTGCCACAGAATATGCCAGGCTGTCCAGATTAATCTGGATTGCAAGCTGGGAATGAGACAGGAGAGGCCAAGTTGTCCTGCCTTTTCAGTCATCTCAGGAGTATCTTCTTGGCCATCTCATCACCTCGTGAGACATGACACCATTATTCAATCTGACAGACCACTACAGAAAAAAAATGACATCTTTCAGCCGCACCACCAGTGACTGATTTAAAGAGCAAACACATCACTGCCTTAACCGGCTTAGGAAGCAAGAATGACTTCATCTTCCTGACTGCCAGCCCAAGGACTGCTTGCAGTACCCACCAGCTTCACAGGGTTTCTCAGGCACAGTGATACTGCTGCTGTGGCACATTGAGGAGGAATGAAAGAATGGAGCACAGGGAACTCACCTGTCCGAGCCGTCCTTCATGTGGACTTTGGCATACAGGATGTCCATCATGGCAGGGTCATCGTTCATGTACTCCACTCCAGCCACCTCCACAGTCAGGGGCTTGCCTCCAGCAATTTGGCTAAAATGCAAGAAATCTTTATGTTAAAAAGCAAAACATAGAATCACAGAACAGTTTGGGTTGGAAGGGACCTTTCAACGCCATCTAGTCCAATCCCCCTACAGTGAGCTGGGACAGCTGCAACCAGGGCAGGTCATCCACAGCTCTGTCCAACCTGACAAATGCCACAAAACATCACACTTGCTTTTGAAATCCAACGCACAATACTCCTCATGTACACACTGAATATTTGGTTTTACTAAGGCAATAATATAAAATACATTTTGCTATAGTTAAACACAAATTTGAGGTTAAGTGGGACTTAAGTGTCTTATAAGTATGGGGGAGTGAACTCCACTGAGGAGTTCTTCCCTTTCTCCTATTTTTCAGACCGTTAGCACTGAAAAAACCCAAACACTAAAAAGCCTCTCCAGTCTCTAAAACTCAAAAGGCTACAGTTGCTATTGTCTCATCAGCTCAAGAAATACTGTAAAAACATTTCAATTTATATGTTTAGTGTTTTAGACACACAAGTCAACTCATCAGTGTTCAGAGGCCACCTCAATGCCAACATTTCCATTTAGGTTTCAGAAAACACATCAGCAGTAAAACGGTACAAGTGCTCATTAGAGAAGCTCCTGCCCTTCCCTGTGAAGAGAGTGATCATGACACAAAGTCTCTGTCTCACTGTTTTTCACTGGGAAAAGCACTCAATGCAGAATGCAGTTCTAAGTGTGTTGCAAAATCCACCTAACACACGCTGGAAGTAAATCGAGCTGCTTTAAAATCATCTCCAGCTACTCTTGTGGGAAGGCGAAGCTGAAAATGCAGACGGGATAGGATATGCCCTCCCACACCTGCGAACACGTTGTGAGGTACATCTGCTTCCTAACACGCTGCCTCTGCCACCAGAAGATCACAGGGAGGCAGGGTGCCGCAGCGAAAGCATGCTCTGAGGAAGTGCCATTGTCTCATTTAACGCCAAGGCCTCGTGGAAAGTGCGGGGAGTGGTTGGGCCAGCAGAAGTACTAAACATGAGTTAATGATGTAAGCGTGACCTTGCTCTAACCTTGCTGACATCTGTCAGCTTTGCCTTTGATATTCACAGCAAAGATTCCCCAGGAAAGCACGATTTCCCCTTCCAGTATGTTTACTAGGAGGAAAACAGCACAAGGGTACCATTGTGCACTAAAGGCCACATGTCCTAAACTGGGTCAAAAAGGGCACACCTACCTTCAAACAGCACCAGCCTAGTGTAGCAAAGTAAATGAAAGGTAACGAAGGCTTAGATGGGTGGAGAGGAGTCTGGATTAATTTTCAAAGTATATTTATTTGGGTGTGGCAGAGGAAATAACCTAAAGGTTACATTCAAATGTTGATTCCCCCTCTACAAAAGGGAACGGAGAGCAAAGATTTTCTCTGCTTCAGCTCAGCCCACTTAGGAGGAAGCTAGCGCTTTCCAAACACTGCGGGCAGAGCCTTCCCCTGGAAACGCACTTGCATTGAACAGCTGAATAACTGGAGCTCTCAGTTTAAAGGCAGAGGTATGAATCTGGGCCATGCATTAATTCCCACAGATATCAGCACGGCCAATTCTTCCTGTGCTGAGGCAATAAATAATTAAATAAATACATATTAAGGACTCATGCTCTATGTGCAAAGGCTTTGCAGAAATAAATAAACCAGTCCCTCAGGCCATCTCCAATGTCTAAGCTGAACAGAGATAAGCTAATTACGGTGTCATTCAGCCACATTTACAGTTAAAGCCCTAACATCTGCAGCTGAGTGTTAACAGGCAGCAAGAAAGCTCCAGTCCTGGAGCAGCACTGAACACTTCCGACTGATTGCTCACACGGCTCACGATGACTTTCCCTTCACACAGCTCCCCACATCAAGAAATGAATGTCAAGGACACTTCAGCATCTGCTCTGAGTCGGGAGGGAAGTGTCATGCCAGAGCCCCTGCTGCAGGCAACGCGTGAAGGTAACAGAGCTCATCCCTCCCTCTGCAGCAGGCGGGGAGGACAACGATGGCAAAAACTGCTCACACAAAAATAACGGGGATGCACATGGGAAAAAGCAATGAGGAGAGCAGGTTTGCAGGGAGCGCTGAGCTCTTGAGCTGAGCTGCAAGATACTGTTTGGCTCTTTGTGACTGCTTGGTGGCTTCTACTGCTCACATTTGAAACATTTCAGCCTTTTTCTAAATTTCTAGAGTTGAGATAAGACTACTGAGCCGCTTTCTCTTTGCTGTCCCTTGTCAAAGACAGCTTGCTGCGTTTTCCCCACTCAAGTCCTTGGTGATGACATCCCTTTTTTATCACTTACTCCACAAAGTCCTCTTTGCATCGCTGTAGGAGGTCACACGCTTTCCGGATCTCTTGCTCGTTCAGAAGCACCAGTGTCCCAAGAGTCAGGTGAAGCTTTGCAGGGTTCTGGAACAGGCTGCTGCTGACTCCATGATCCTACAAATCAATTGATCAATCATATACAGGTGTCTCACCTCATACACACACACCCCCTCACCTCCACCAAGAGGGATAAATACTACAGAGAGCAGGTACCAAGCCACTGGCATCAAAGCTTTTAGCACTGCATCACTGGGCAGGATGGTAGCAAATCGAAGTAAGAACAAGAAACAAAATTTCACAGGCTTTGCGAGCTGGCGAGGCACAGCCCCCCACCGCTCGCACGCTCCCTGACCACCTTTTCTTCAGAGCTGCTGAGCCAGAAGCTCATTAAGACAGGTTCTAGCTCAGGACCTGGGAGCCTCAGCACTCACTTGTGTGGTATTTTGAGAGGAGACTTCCACAGCTGTCAAGGCAGCAGCTGCTCTCAGCAATGAACTCAACTCAAGGCAGAACAGATTTAAAACTCGAGGTGAGTCCATTTTTTGCTCAATAAAGCTGGAACCAGCTGTAGTGACAGGCTCTAAATGGCCTCTAAATCCTGTCTAAACACAGGTTGCACCTCACAACACAAGCACTGCTAATATCATCTCTGATAATTACATTTTTCTTGATCCCACATGCCCTATAGTTTGCCAAGATGAGTAAGTTTCAATTCCCTTTATAAGAAGAGCTACGTGTTGTTGCTGGGGAAGAACTGTTCCCAGGTGGAGCAGTGGCTGAATTCAGCTTTAAAAAACATGCTCTTTTGTTCTAGGATATTTATAAAAATACCTCGAGGATGGTTAACACACCCATATTAAAACAATTATTTCCATTTAGTGGCCATTTCCCATCAGCACATTAAAACCCTTCCACTTTTAGCTCCAGAAGACGCCAACACCACTTGCCAGGCCACTGAAGCCTTTTTCTGTCTAAAAAAAAAAAAAGTCCACCAACTGAGAATGACAGCACTGAAGTTTCTGGCTGCTCTCTGGAGTTTGAAATAAAACCTTTCAGATGTCTAAACACTGTAGTATCTCAGCCTGTCAAGAGTTTAATGCCCCACATCTGACTCAAGTGTTTTCCATCCATACCCTTCTTTACAGAGCCAGTTATGGACTGAACTGGAGACAAGCCAACCGGCAACATGGAGGCTGGGGGCTTGCACCAAGCAGCCACAAGCTGGCAAAGCATCATGGTCCCCAGAAGAGAGAGGGCAGGTAAGGACCTTCCACTGCTGCTAAGGACTTTATTGCTGACTGAAAGCTCAAATTACACTATGATGGTAGTGGCAAAGCAGGCTGCAAACCTCAGCACCATGCAGCAGCCTGAGACAAGCAAAGACTGACTACATCAGGCATGCTGGAAGTTGAGGAAAGAGGGATGGCCTCATCTCACTTCTCCCCATATTTCCCTCTCTGTGGTAAAAGCCTAGTGGTTTAGAATCATAGAATCAAAGAATGGTTTTGGTTGGAAGAGACTTTCAAGATCATTGAGTCCAACCATTAAACCAGCACTGCCAGGTCACCCCTAAACCGTGTCCCTCAGCACCACAGCTACACAGCTTTGAAACCCCTCCAGGGATGGGGACTCCACCCCTGCCCTGGGCAGCCTGGGCCAGCCTCTGACAACCCCTGCAGGGAAGACATTTTTCCTCATGTCCAACCTAAACCTCCTTTGGTGCAACTTGAGGATGTTTCCTCTTGTCCCGTCACTTGTTCCTTGGGAGAAGAGACCAACCCCACCTGGCTCTAGCCTCCTTCCAGGGAGTTGTTGAAAGTGCAGAGGTCTCCTCTGAGCCTCCTTTTCACCAACCTCAACAACTCCAGGTTCCTCACAAGACCTGTTCTCTACACCCTTCCCTGGCTTCGTTGCCCTTCGTTGCCCACACCCCAGCCCCTCAATGTCCTTTCTGGAGTGAGGGGCCCAAAACTGAACCCAGGATTTGAGATGCAGCCTCTCCAGTGCCAAGTCCACAGGACGATCCCTGCCCTAGTCGTGCTGGCCACACTGGTGCTGATCCAAGCCAGGATGCTGTCAACTTCCTTTAATCCACCCTGCTGTGAACATGCATGACAGGACATGATTTCTCTCTGTCAGCCTTTTTTCTCCAATGGTATGCATAGACAGAAAATATTTGGCCCATAACAAAACAATACCTCGAGTAACAGAAACTGAGAAAGTTTGATTTGTCCTTGCCATGGACAACCAGCCAGCGTTACTCCCAGAGATGATGTACAGTAAGGAGAAGGTAGTTGACAGTTCAGAAAGCAAAAGCCCTACCCTCCTTTTCCGCCCCAGCACAATTTGTACTGTAAACACCATCCTGTCCCAAAAGGAGCGCTTTCCCCTGAGCTTTCCAACACCTGAATGTGTGCTAACAGCTGACAAAGCGATGGCACGTCCCCTCCACAAACCAGTGGGGAGATTAGCTGGGAACAGCAGTGCACAGGGAGTGGGCCAAGACCTAGATAATCTTCCTGGTTTTACTCCCAAGTATTTCAGAGAGCTCCTAAAAACCCTGCTTACATCCCTCCTCTTTCACAGGCCGGCAGATCCCACTTTCTCCCACGCATAAGATAGATGCTGTGTCAGAGGTACCTCTCCCTACAATAGGCAAAGATGCCAAAAAGCTTGAACCCAGTTACTCTAATCCCAGATTATAATATGCTACCAGCAACTGCTGCGTTGCCTCATGGGAAGCCACCCTGTCCAGTGGGATCAGTACTCTCAAACCTGGCCAGCAGGACCAGACAACAGTAATGCAAAGACAAGGAATATGTGTTCATAAGGAAAAATCACTTCCTCCTCCAGAAGGACGAGCCCAAGGCTCATGATTCTGTCAACATTGTGATTTTGGGGCTTTATGGACATCTTCCAAATACCTGAGGAATGTTCTCAAGGTCAGAGCAACCATAAAAACAGTAGTAAAAAGTGAGATTCAGCATCAAAGATGGGCAGAAGGATCCCCTGGGATCTAAGCTGTGCTCTCCAAGTGCCTCTCAGTGACAAGCTCCTCTTTCACCAGTTTCCTCCACTGGGCAGCAGAAATAGGCACTCCTCACAGCACAAGTGGTGGTGGCTTGTTGCAAGCGGTGGCTTCCAGTCCTATGGAAAGCAGAGCTCCAGTTGAAGAGAGGTGAGGTGTCACATCAGGGAATCCCCATATTCTACAGGGGAGTCTGAAAGCAGTGTATTTGCAGGAACTTGCTGGCAGATACAGACACATGAAACAGAGCCTATCATCTGTCTAAAAATTTACCCTTCAAACTTGAGTTTTCTAAGGGTGTGTCGAGAGGCAGGAAGAATATCCCCTTTATGCACCAACTGTATGTGATGACTGTCCATTTTAGCCAATGCTTCTGCCTGACACTGCCCCATCACGGTCAAAAACCCAACAATTCATTTCCACTCAGCCTTAAAAATTCTCTTTTTTTACTTCCTCCTGCTGCTTGGACTTCTCCCTTTGCTCTCCTCATTTAGAAAGAACACATGAAGGGTTTTATCTGGAGTCTTCACCTCTCTTTGCAAGCCCAAGCACATTGTTCCTCCAAATCTAGGGCCCTGTAGCAGGGAAATCATAGACTACAACACACTTCAGGCCTTCTACATGACAAGGCAAAGGAATCAAACTCCTTCAGCTCTTCATTTGCAAACAGCTTTTTTTGTTGCTTTTTTTTTGTTTTCTTAACAGCAGGATACTGCATGGCAGCTATAAGCCCTCTCCCACCCTCATACACAAAGGCATGAGCCAGAAAAGCAGCATTTCCTCAGAGCCAACTGAAGAGCTGCAGGCTGAAGAAACCCCTCCCATTTTCTGTCCCTTCCACTCCAAGATATAATACCTCATTAGCAATGTTTGATATTTACAGGTTGCCACATATTACAGCAATCATATTTCTTTCCCGTGCTACATCTGCAGCCTGTTAAGACTGCAAATGCTGCCTTTGCACAGCTCAGAAAGACCCAACCATGATTTTTCATGAGAGTATTACTGCAAAATCTCTTCCTTTTTCCACCTGCATACTCAGACGTTTCAGTTCTTCTCACTCTGACACTTACATGACTGTGTGAGGAGACTTCCAAGGTCATTCAGTCATCCAGCCCTCCCACTGCACCACATCAGTCATGAGCCTGTCCAGGTGAGCCACCTCCCTGTATTTATATTAAATTAGCCTCAAAAGAGCCTCCTCTCAGCCCTGCTTCCTTGCCTAGCAGGCCTGATCATACAACAGCACAAACAACACCTGAAGTGTTCCATATTTCAACACATGGTTCATCTTATAAAAGCTCTTAAAGACACAGACACACACAAAAAGAAAGTTAGAAAGCATATAGCCACCAACGTAACTCTATGCTATAAAATATAAATGAAAGGTTGTCATGGTAACTGCTTCAGAGAGAAACAGAGTCCCTCGCAAATGCTCAATGGCCAGAAGAAATCCTCACTCACGCACACCTGGTCCTTTCCCTTCCTTAGTGTTATCACTGATCTTCATTCAAAGACTGATTTACCTAATTTTGCAATGTCTCGCCCCAGCAAACCGCACCAGGAAGAGAAGCACACCACTGCTGTCACTGAAACTTAGTTGGATTTCTGCTGGTATCCTAAGAAATCCTGGTGCTTTTGGACAAATCTCTAAGCTCTCTTATTGGTCTGTGAGGCCCAGTTTTGAATTACTGTTTTTCATTACTGATGGGCTTTCTAGCAGACCCTGCTGTGAGATAAAGTGGTATCAGGGCAGCATTACCGGCTGGTGGAGTGATTGAGAGACATACAGGGCTGCAATATACTCCTCCAACTAAGAGGCAGCAATATATCTAGAAACCCTTTTGCTAATACCAAGAGGAAGGGCAGAAAAATACAGCACCGTATATTCCTAGGCAATACATATGCAAAGCCCCAAACAGCTGCTACTGACTGAATTCTACGTTTCAAACTAAAAATGGAAACTCTAGAGCTGTTCTAAGCAGCCTCAGGAACTTTTCAGGGCCACCTGAGAGGCACAGGGCACCAGGTAAGTGCTAACACGATCCCATAGCTTCCAGGCCAGGGCCGCTTGCTCCCAGCAGTGTGGAAAGCAGGACCTGCAGCCCCAGCCCTTCTGCCTCCACCCATATAGATGTGTCCTGCTCTAGGGCAGCTTTGGCTGCCCCCATTGTGAGAGACTCTCAAAAGCACCTCGGTGACTTGGAAGCAGCAAAAGACATGTTACATCGGAGATGTTACGGAGATACTACTGGTGTGAGGAGGATTCATGCCTGGGTGCTGGTTCTGAGCACAGTTCAAGTCTGAGGTTACTGAAAGTCAGAAGCAGCTGTTAGGCTGAAATGTGTTCCCATGCTGCAGGATCCCTGGCCATGAAGCAGAACCTTATAAAGGACTCAGTGCTGTCCACACATGGAACAAAAACTATGGGATAGACAGAAGTTCAGGCAAGAGGAGGCAAAATTAACCTGGCTAGCCTGGTCAGCAGTGGTCTCAGCACTCCTGAGACCATGCTTGGACTTCTGCAGCTTTCTAGGGCCAGAAGCACATGAAGGTTTGCAGATGTTCTCTGGCAGCTCCTTCTGAATGTGACTGCCAACACCAGGGAAAGAACCACGATAAATTTATCAGCATGTTTCTAGGCCTACACAGGGATGTAAACTGATACTTAAGAGTGAGTAAGGGACAAATGATGGGACAGAGACAGATTAAGGGGGGTCTGGAGACCAAGTGAAATCACCAGCCAAGGCTGGGTCGATGGAGGGTCACAAAGACGCCACCAAGCCAGCAGGCAGGAAAAACAAGTGCTCTGCAAGGAGAGGAGCTAGTCCTGCACGAGGCAAGTGTGTTGCAGGATTAGAGACACGGGATGAGAGCACAAACAGCAGCATTAACTGCAAAGGTGAGTAAAAGAGGCTATATCTTGGAGCCATGACACTGAAAGGATTCACCTGGCATCAAGGCAGCTTGGAAGCTAGAACCCAACAAGATGCAGGGGTTGACAGTGAGGCTCCTGCCCTGTACAACTTGCAGGGCTGGGTTTGCTGTCCATGGGGAGGGACATGATTGATCCACAGGAGCTGCTGGCAGACAGAGGGAGGAGGAGGAGGTAAGAAGAATCCAGGATGCCAAGGCTTCAAGCAGAGCAGGGGCAGACCTCAAGGGAAATCAAGTGAAGGGATTGTAACAGCCATAAGCCCAGACAGAATGTGATAAAGTGCAAGAGAAACACCAGCCTGAAAGCAGTGGTCTCAGTCCAGGGCCAAAGGCATGAACAGCCACTACCAGAGCCCTGTGCTGAAGCTACCAGCCCCTCTGTCCAAAAGCTGCTTCCCTCCTTACAGCTTTGGTGTGGCCCCACGCAAGGACTGGAACTAGAAACCAACAGGGGGAGCCAGGCCACCACTGACACGAGCCTGAGGTCAGGCACTCTCTTGTCCAACCAACACACTTCTTTAGGCTACTGTTTCCATCCCCCGCCCTCAAGGGCTTTACTTTAAAAGGTAAGCTTTAATAAAGGTAGCTGCCACTGGCTAAACCAGGGAAACGATCGAGACAGTGATACCCTCCTGGATATCACCTCCAGTGCTCACAGCACTGGACTGGTTGTTAATCCCCACATCTGTTGGCCAATTTCAGTTATATTTAACATCAGGTGGAAACCTGAGTGATAGAAAGCTCCCGAGATGTCATGGAAATAGGCAGCTGGGCAGAGAAGAGGGATTTAAATCAGAACTCTCAGGAACTCTCCTCTCTAGCCTAGAGATGTCCTGCTGGCAGACACAGAGGACATGGTAATTTAGTGATGCCATTCCCTCTCCTCAGCCTGTCTCTGTGCATCAACAAACCACTTCTGTCAAACCAGAAGCAGGCTGAAATAAACTGGGGAATATGCAGCTTTCACTTCATTCTGCTCCTCATTTTCCTATGCCTAACTACTTCCTGCTGCTCTCAGTGCAAGATCTGAAGGCAAGTAGGAGGGACTGTCAGCACAGAGTCTCATGGGGAGGAATGGAAGCGATTAGGTTTGAGGATGGTATGTGCTACCAAGTTATTTCTTGCTCAGCTCCTGTAATGACACCCATTTTCCTTTGCTGTCAGTCACCAAAAGAAAAGTGAAATAGAAGCAGCAGCAAACTTGTGAATTCCTACCTGGTTTCACCAGTATGTAGAAATCATATAAAATGTAGAAAGGTCCACTACATTATTTAGTAGCTTTCCTATTAAAAATAATAGTAAAATTTAAAAAAAAAAAGGAAAAAAAAACCACAAACAAACAAACAACCCTCTTGTGAATCTTAGATATCCTCCTACCTAGGAAAATCTTGACGGAGAAAAGATAACATTTTACTAACAATTTTTAAGCCATTCCACTTTCCAGAAGATTTCACAACAGCACTCAACCAATTCACAGCAGATCTGCCAACTTAAGTAAAAGGCCTGTTAAAAATGTATTCCTAGGACACAGAATAAAATAAAAGCCTTCAAGGCAAATGCCAAAAAGCTGCCTCAATGAAATGGGACTTTGCTGAAGGACTTCCACTTGACTTTAATGCTCATGTGGATCCTCACCTGGGAGCATTTCTCCAACACTTCCTCCTTGAACTGGAGAAACTTCTCCTGGATGGCGGGCTGGTTGAGAGCAAAGGACAGGAAGTGAGTGAAGGGCTGCTTCTTACGGAAGCTGTCCAGGAGAACATCAATCCGTGTCCGGGCAGAGATGACACCGCTGCGATGCTGCCCAGTGATCACTACAAGGAAACAAAGCGATACCTGTCTGGCTTCTGTGAAGCTACAGGGAGACTACTGACACCCATGCCCACACAATAATAGAGTAATTAATTGGATCGTGATTTTACACGATACTTATCTGTACACTTTAAAACACCAGTGTTGGAGGATATTGTGAAGGTAAGAACTTTCCACCCAGAACTTTTTCACCCACTCTTTGGATTTCTTGAGCATTATTGCAGGTTTTCATAAAGGCAGCCCAAGTGATAAAGGAAAAGAAAATCTATCAAAGATCAAGATGGCCTGTATCAGTTGAGCACACACCTCAAGGCACCAAATTGAGAACACTTGAGCTTGAAAGGAAAGACCTGCAAGGAGCAAAATTTTCTTGGCTTCCTATTATTACACGCTTTCAACATCTCTCAACCTTCCTAATAGTCCTTCACACTTCTCAGAAGAAGTCAAGACCCACTTCTTGAGAAGTACTGACATGTTCCTCTGCAACTCCACAGCTGGATCCCCCCATCACTTACTCCTCACAGCTCTGTCACATAATCATGCCATTTATCACCAGAGCATGCATAAGGGGCCCTCCGGACGGCCACTCGGGCAGAAACCTGCCTGGGCCAGCCCTTAAGAGCAATGCATCCTTCTTTTTCACTCGTTGGAAGTGATGAGAAGTAATATACAGTACAAGGAAGCCTGCTCACAGTAGCAGGATCAGGTGACAACACCAGAAGGGCAGCAATGTCATCAAAACACTCATATTAAGGTGGATGATGAAGTTTATTTTGCACATATATATATGACATGGTAACTTTTTCTGGATGTGTATTACAGCTTTTTATTATAGGAATTTGTATTATTATAAAAACAAAACAAAACAAATCCAACACATTCAAGCCCAAAGTTCACAAACCAGTCATTTAAGGCTCAGAAGTGACTTCAGTGAGACTATTCAAAGGCTTAAAATAGATTTACTTTTTCTCCCAGAAAGCCTTATGCTGTTTTATAAGGATTTATAGACAGAAAAAATAAACTCAGGAGAAAAGTGAAGTGATTTTCCTAGGGCCATAAAGTGAGTCAGTGGCATGTCAGAAACAGGAATTAAAGGAAAAACACCTAATATACCCCCTCCCTGCTCAAATAGTGTCTGTGCAAGAGCCAGTGAAAGAGCACTCATTTTTTTCATGTCAAACTCACCAATTTCTCCTTCCACTCCAGGCTTGGGAATGCTGATGGAGGTTCGAGTCTCTGTTTCTAGTCTCTTCTTGGTTTCCCCTTTCTTCCCAATGATGTACCTGGAGGAATAAAAGTGAAAGAGAGTCACTCACAAAGTGTCTGTCACTGGGTCTTTCTCCATCAAGCATGTCCAGGCAGCAGATGAACCAGGCTCTGAGGTGGCTCCAGGCAGCTGGGTCCCCCCAGACACGGTAGCTCGGTACTAGAGGGATCCACACACTCAGTTCCACGGGCAGTATCCAGTCGAGGAACAGAGGCTACTGCTGGGACTCTACACATGACCAGCCCAGCACCATGAGATGATGCTGAGCCATGGCTCACAATAGGCTTAAGCTAAAATAAATCAGTCAGTCCACAGCAGCTCTGTCCAGCACATTTTTCCACAGCTTATTCATCAGCTGGGTTATCCCTTTCTCCCATTATCCAGCTGACAGAGAATCAAGGGCTCATTTTCTGCTCTTTGCTTTGCTCAAGGTAGTAATTTATCCGCATCCAAATACACAACAGAACACTTCTCCTTCTCTATACTTTAGTAAAGCTATTCAACCAATAAAACTGTCAAAAATAACATGATAAAGCTTTGAACACTACAGGCTTCCTGGTAAACATCATACTGGAGTCAATAGTCAATTCCAGTCGTGTGTGCTTTCTCTCAAAGCTTTCACAAACTCCCCCTGCCAGGCTGCTCACCCCAGTTCTTCCTCTCCTCCTCTCACCCTCCCTGATGCTTTTATGTTCAAGGGAAGAGATGCTCAAAAACTCTCCTGCCAGCAAGAAAGCACCACCTGCTGTCCCTGTCACGGGGAGGGCTGGGAGTCAAGCATGGCACAACTGCACTAGAAAGGCACAGCAAATTCTCCTTCCCTAACGCTAAAATCCACACCTACAGAACTGAATACATTCTTCTGAGACCCAGCGCTTGCCCCATCCTCAAAACCAAATATTCTGCACTCGACCTTTCTCTCAGCCAGCAGCAACTCAAATAAACCAGAAACATGCAGGCTCACTTGTAGAACGGGCTGGGAACCTCCACTCTGCACTGGAAGCCCTTCTCAGTCTCTTCCACCGCAAAGGCATCACAGGGTTCGTCTGTGCCGTCACCGGGGCCTACCAAAGAAAAAAACAACAAACCCAACCAAAACAAGCACCACAACAGAGCTTGTAGAACCTCTGTGAAGTTTGGCAGCACTTCATGCAGGATGATGGTCTGACAGCTGCCTTCTTCCAAGGTTAAACAAAGGAAGGAACGGGACTCCTCACTGTTGCAGCCAACTGCTTTTTATTTCACCTTGCTAACCAGCTCCAGAAAACATGATGACTGCTTTTAAATCCACCAAGCTGGGAGGTGTAGGAAAGAAGTGGTTACAGCTCAGGCTTTCTCTCAGCTGGAAGCTGTGCAACTACCTGATGGGAACCGTCTCTTTTCCTGGCAGGGTGGAAGCTGTCAGCCTGTTCGGAGGCTCCAGCAGGAATTTAAAGTTGCAGAAGAATACAAATAAAAGGTAAGGACAGTTGTGGTTCATGTAGAGAGTTTTGGAAAAACAGAGAAACTCTCTCACCCTTGGCACAGAGGAACAGATGCACCTTTAATCTGTGGGCCAGTCGGGACCAAAGGCGACTTCCAGAAAGAGACCATGGTTTCTATCTCCTCTCCAACACACACAAGGATGGATTTGGATGGCAAGCAGCTTATTAAAGCTTAGTTCAACCCACCAAAAGACAGGATGGATGGAGAAAGGGGACACAACAGCCACAACCCTTTACATTTCAGAAATAATAGCAGCACAGCCACCCAAACCCACGTTAGATAATGGGGATTACATCCACTTTGGTCAGCAGGATCATTGCAGACCACCACAAAGCATTTGTCTCCCTCTTGAACACCTCACTCCACTGCAGAGGAAGATCAAACACATGAAGACATCAGAGAGGATGCTAAGAGCTCCCTAGGCCCCCAGTGTTGATGCTTTCACCTCTGACAGCACCACAGTCACCCCTCTTTACCTGCACAGAAATCATCCTCCCCCTCCTCCTCATGCTGGAAGGTCTGCTCTTGAATGAGATTCTTCCTGTATACTCGTCCCTCAATCCTGATCAGGGTGGGTCGCAGGACATCCATCCTTCTCCTCCTCTTAAGGTAAAAACAAAGACAGCTTTGCTAACTGGTGGCAAGGAAAGTTAAATCTTGCTGTTTCCTGGGGGATGATTGGTGAGAGGCATCAGGAGAGCTCCAAAGGGTTCAACAGTAAGGAGTGTCTCAAAGGACTAAGGAGCTTTTCCAAAGCAAGCCAGGTTGCCTGGATCTGCTTGGGAGGCGGCTAGGGAAGGGAAACAAAGTGCTCTGAGGGGTCAGCACTGGCTGGTGTAAGCTGTTACACCTCCCTGGATTTAAGCAGAAATTTCTGTGACTCAGAAAACAAAGCTTCCATCAAAAAAATCATCAGAAGGCTTATCTGTCTGCCACAACAGAACCTAACAGAAAATATTGAAGAGCTGACCTTTGAAGATGCATTTATCCTGAACTGGATTTATCACCAGAGTGACATGAGGTTCAGAAGGTTAATGCTCTTCCCATCAGTTAAGACCCCACCTTGTGAAATGACTTCCAACCATCCAAACAGCACCAAGTGCAAGGTCCTGACCCTGGGTCAGGGCAACCCCCAGTATCAGCCCAGGCTGGGGATGAAGGGATGGAGAGCAGCCCCGAGGAGAAGGACCTGGGGGTGCTGGGGGTTGAGGAGCTGGACACGAGCCGACACCGTGCGCTCACAGCCCAGCAGCCAATGGCACCCTGGGCTGCATCCCCAGCAGCGTGGGCAGCAGGGCCAGGGAG
>JANHGN010011126.1:4300-71528 GCA_024605025.1 Megaceryle maxima
GGTGGGCAGGAGGGGAGAAAAAGTTAAAAAAAAAGAAAAAAAAGAAAAAGAAACCTGTCAGAAAGAAGGGACTACACAAACATTTTCTTTTACCCCCAGGATAAGATTAGAGTGGGTTGAGCTCCACGTAGCAGATGTTTGCTGTGGCACTTAGTGCACTACAAGGAGGTGCTTAGATGCCTGTGCCTTTGCAGAGCAATTGTAAAATGTTTCTTGGTGCGCTTGGAGACTTAATGGTATCAAAAAGTCAAAGCCATCAGATGAGACAAACCAGCCTGGTCTGATTTTTGGCAACTTATTATTTCATATGGTGCAAATAATCATAAAATCAAATGGCGTCTACTTATAATTTTATAGTAATTGCTTCTATAGCACTTGCCAGTTTTTACATAATAACTTCATGTATAATTAGTACGTAATCTTCAGGCATAAATAACTCTCTAATTAGTCTGTAATCTGTAATTATAATGTACTTACAGACTAGCTATTTGCTTATTTGGACTCTACAAAGTAAAATACCTTCCTGATAAAACATTCAAGGAGAATTATGTAGATTTTGTGTTTGGAGATCATTCTTAGAGCTGCCAGGAGAAAGAAAACAAGATGTAATACAGTTATTGAAATTAGAAAGTGTTCATTAGCTTTTACATGTTTATGACAAAGGATGATAAAAGAGGAGAGATGCAGATTAAGAAAAAAAATCAACAAAAATATTTACTGAAATGATACAGAAGGAAACAGCCACTTTTCAATTTCCTGTGAATTGAGATAAGAAGGTTCTCTGGGATGAGAAACAGCAAGCAAGAGCATCAAGACAATGTTTTGGTTCAGCTGGGATTTTTAGGGCTTGGCCTTGCCTTCCCTTGCCTTGATTTGCCTTCCCTTTTTCCTTTCCCTTCCCCTTCCAGCTCCCCTTCTCTTCCCATCATTTACCTTGTCTTTCTTTCTTTCTTTCTTTATTTTCTTTTTTATCCTTTTCATTTCCTTTTCTTTCTTTTCCCTTTTGCCTTTCCCTTTCCATTTCCCTTTTCCTTTTCCCTTTTTTCTCATTTTCCCTTTCTCAATCAATCACATAAACAAAAAGAGTAACACTTTTTGACACCTGGATAAACATCCCACTGGCAACAAATCCATGAGCTACTGGGTCTCAGAGAAGAAAGCTTCAGATGAAGGGACTTAGTCAAAAATTATGTACCTTAGGTAACAGTACATCTTGGATAAGCGAATTGGTACATGACATTCCAGGAGGACAGTTTTGTGGCAGTTTTAAAACTGTGATATTAAGGAAATATTTTCAATTGCCTAAGATATTTTTCTTTTTTTTTTCATCACAGAATGGCTGAGGTTGGAAGGCCCCTCTAGAGATCACCTAGTATAAAAGCAGGTTCTGCTAGTACAGGTTGCTCAGAGCCACATCTACTTGAGTTTTTAGTATCTCCAAGGATAAAGACTCCACAGCCTCTTTGAGCAACCTATGTTACTGTTATCACCCTCACAGTAAAAGCCTTTTCTTACATGTAAATGGAATTTCCTACATTTTGATTTCTGTCTCGTTGCTTCTTGTCCTGTCACTGAGCACCATTCAGAAGAGATGACCCTCCTTGTTTCCCTTCACTTCCCTCACAACATTCAACTCCAGGTGAGCTTTGACTCAGATTAGTTTATTTTAGTTTAGATTCCAGATTAGTTTTCCTAATCCCATCCTTATGTGCTGGGATAGTCTCTCTATTTTGCTTTTGGCTACTAGCCTGTTTTCACCTCTTGTATGCTTCCGTTACGTGTTTGAGTTTGGCTGAGAGCAACTTGTTCATCTATGCAAACTTCCTGCCACCTCTGCTTGATTTTCTGCCTGTCAAGATGGTCCAGTCTTGACCTTGGAGGAGGTGATCCTTAAAAATCAACCAGCTGTCCTGGGCCTGCTTCCCTTCAGGGCTGTTTCCAATGGGACTTTTCCAAGCAGATCTCTACATCACCCTGAGGTCTGCTTTCCTGAACTCTAGGGTCCTAGTCCTATACTGTTTATACCAGCTTCCTGCTCTCCAGATCCTGAACTCAACTGTCTCATGGTTACTCTTTGGAAATAGGAGGTCCAGCAGTGTATCTCCTCTCCTTATCTTCTTAATAATCTATATCAAGAAGTTTTCATCAATACACATCAGAAAAACTTCCTGGATTTGTTGTGCTCTACTATGTTGATCTACAAACAGACACGGGGGTTGTGAAAATCCCTCACAAGGACCAAAGCCTGCACATGTGAGGCTTCTTCTTCAAATTGATGAGATGCAATACAAAAGCAGACAAACAACATACTAGACTGTACTACGTATCATACCAGTGAGATATGAAAAAACTGAGATATTTTTGTTAACAATAATCTTACTTGAAAAAACAATCTTCATCTTACTTCAGAAAAAAAAAAATCTTAATCCTACTTTAAACAAATCAATTACTTGGAAAATTGCTAGTTGTTATAACTGTAATAATTGAGTTTGATTACAAAGTGAGATTAAAAAAAAAGAAGGATTTAAATTCTGATCTTGTCGGTGCATTTTTACACAACTGCAGAATTTTGTCTTGAACATGCTATTTTATACCATGGCATAAACTCACGAATAAAGAAAGAACAACAATTTGATAATAATGAAAAAATGTTCTGTATTGTGGGTGGTGATATAAAAAAAATTCAACATGAAACGTCCTTATTTCTTTCATTCAATGTTATTAAAGAAAAAAATGTGCTTATATAAATGGTTTGGAATTTATTAAGTATGAATTTTTCAGAAAATCAAGTAAAGTAATTTCCTTTTGAAAAGGTCCATTTATATTCAGTAACAATTGCATAGAAGTTTAATTACTGGTGACCAACAGTGTCATTGTATTTCTCCATATTGGTCAGATAATTTTGTCCTATTGACTGAAACATGCAGTTAAGGAAGAGAGAAGAAAATAAACTTTTTGTTTATATGAAGTGCTCACAGACTGCATGAATGAATGTAGTATGAATGTCAGATAGAGGATGATTGTCCCTCCCTCATGAAGCTGCACATGGGCATTTATTCCACATTGTTATACTGCATGGCATGCACCAAAGCCGTCTGACTCGTGAAGATGACGCAGTCAAATCAGCTATTTGTGTCTGCCCTCCAACTGTGATTTCAAACACACCCCAGCGTGCACCACTGTAATCTGTCTGTGTTAAATGCTACAAGGCCAAAATACCATTGAGGGGGAATTCTTCTCTGGAACAAAGAGGAAGTAAAAACAACAACAACGTCATCCTAATGTATATCTGAGACAGCTCTTAAGACTTCAGTTAAAATCTTCCTTAGGACCCAACACCAAAGGTCTTTGCCCTCCATTTTTACTGAACTAACACAGAGGTTTTATCGAAAGATTTCAGAATCTCCAAAGCAGGCAGCCCTGAAACAAGGGGTCTTAAAAAGTCCAATGGCTTTGCCACATGCCTCACTTGTGTAGATGATTTCCATTAAAATGCAATTAAATGAGCTGCTGGACTTTTTTAATTCCCAGAGGGTGAGAGATTTAGGTTCCAGGGCAGCCTCATACTGATGTTCACATCTGACCTACTCAGAAAAAAATGAAGAAAACACCTTATAGATAAATTTTTTTCTTCCCAGGCTTCCCAGAGCCAGGCTACTGAACAGCTAGAAATAAAAAAATGTTAAGGATATGGATGAGGAGAAGGTAAGCAGGAGCTTCTCCAACTTAGAATGTTCAAATAGCATACAAACCAACTAGGATATGTCACACAGATTGATGATTATGTATTTGTTTTATAATCAGTTTATCAATGTATTAATCCTTGGGTGGATAGGAATGAGAGATCCTCACTCTTAGAGGAGTTTTGTACACACCAGGCTTTATGGTTTGGCTTCTATATTAATGATATTTTGCATGAATGTGGCTTTGCTATGGTCCAGCTTGAAGAGGCTTGGAAGGGTTATTGGTCTCAGTTTGTCTTAAAATACCACTCAGTATCACTGAGAGAGTTCAGGTATCTGTAAATCTGGAGATCACACAACTGGGCAGATTCCAACTGATAGGGCACAATCTTCAGTAAGGGTCCCACAAAGATAAGTTGTAACAAGCCCAAGAGCTGTGAAATCTTTTGCTTTCCTTGTGCTGTCTGGATTGCTTTGCTTTCCCTTGAATGTCTGTGGCAGGGCAAATGGGTATGACTATGGAAATCTGAAGTTTTGCTGCATAGGCAGGACCAATTTTAGGGATTGGATAGAAATACTGAATTACCAGAGTATTTGATTTTTCAGGCTCCTTGGATTGACATTCATCATACCATCAATTGTTTAGTCCACAACTCATTCTGTACCCACACGAGGTTTGCTTTTCCAGAGTGGTACCTTTCATTTCTAGATGTTAGCATCTTCTTATTAAAAAAAAAAAAAAAGTAGCTGTCATTCTTTCTGAAGGGAAACAAATAAACAAACAAAAACAAACAGACAAAAGAACAAACCAACCAAACAAAAAACAACCTACCAAACACACAAACTGGTTTATAATGACAAACTGGTTAGAATGACACACGTGAAACTATGAAAAAGAAGGGATGGGGGGAAAAAAAATTAAAAAACAAGGTTAAACTCTTGTGTATCACTTGTATGAAGAAAAAAAAGCTACCTAAAATTCATGTAACTGAGTTAAAAGAATGTCAGCTTATTTAAACCTCTAACATCTTAGATCAGTTCTGCAAGTGAATCACAGTAGACTAGCAGGTTTCTATTTGTTCCATCCTTAAATGTTATTTAAAGCTGCCTACAACCAGAGCTCCAACTCTGAGAGATTTAAAGGAAGGAGCATGAAACAGCTGTTCATTCTTCCATTTCCAAGAAACACATTTCCGATGATCCATGCTTTCATTTAAAGTTGAAAGCCCCAGAATAAATACGCCTTGTAGACTAACCCAAAGTTAATTTGCTGTCAGTTGCCAAGGCAGCCACTTGCCAATGCTCCTAGTTTTAGCAAAATGCTGGGCAGAAATTGTAGCAAAAATAAGGGGGGAAGTAGGACTGGGATTCCTGAATAGAACTACCTCAGAGAAAAGCACCATCTCTAAACAGACCTAGTTCTAATCCATCATAAGGTACAGAGCAATTCTCAAAACACTTTGGTGTTACATTTATATGCAACTGTGTGGAACAAATCTAATTATATTCACAATTATAATACTTATTTTTAGCATAGATAAACTGCTAAAATGCATAATGTAAACCACAGTACAAGGAGTGAGAAACAAATTCAAAGATTATGGGGGAAAAAAAAAAATCTTTGTCTGAAGTTAAAAATGCAGAGAAGGAAGAAAATGATGAATTTTCAAAGAAAAAGAGCTAGATCTGTCCAGTCACTGGTCAGGAGCACATAGCCAGGAGGCATCACAAAAAGAGAGTTGGTACAACTTTGCTGTGCTTGAACAACACATGCTGCTTTCTCACCAAAAAAAAAATAATAATAATAAAAAAAGAAATTAAAAAAAAAAAAAAAAAGGGGGATTTATCTCACCTAAAAGCTGAGCTAAACTAGTGATGCTGACTTTGTACTTAAGAAATGGAAATAGGTAGCTCCAAAGGCACCTTGCTTACTTTAGGCACCTATTATAGGATGCAATTATTATTTTCACAGTATTTCTCTAACTTCATTAACTATAGAAGGAGCCTAAGGAATTTGCTTACACTGAAAGCCTAAATTTTAAGCAGCTATAAATAACTGAACAAAATCTCACCCTTTGTCTGCAGTGAGGAACCAATCTATTGAGAACTGAATTTTCAGAGGAAACTGAGGCAAAGGAGCTGGCTGAACTATTTCAGCTACAGGTCAGTTGGTGGTGCCCTTCCACAGTCACATTTAAGCAGAATAAATTTCTTTCCTGATCTTGATAAAATGGAAAGTCTTTCTTTATGAATAGTCCTTATGCCCTGACCAAGCAAACTGCTTGTGTGCTGAGAGGAATGCAGGGAATTCTTGCTTGCCACAGCAAACTTAACCTTTTCCTATCCTGATGGCCAGTATCTGCCGCAAATGCAAATGCAAAACCCCAGGGAATTCTCTGATAAAAACTCCTCATCCAGGTATTCTTGCATCTATTGCAGAAAGCAATTTAAACCTGACAGAGTACCAGCAGCACATGAACCACAGTGGTTCCCCAGGCTCGAAGTCCGTAACCCCGTCATGGAAGCGTGACCTAAGAAAACCTCCGAGTCCCAAAGTAGCTCCACATGCTGTGGCTGCTGGCAGTGCCCAAATGTGAAAGGGCAATCTGTATGTATGCTTTTCTCTTTAGGTCACTTCAAAAGTGCAACTTAGAAACAAACGTTCCAATTGGCAATATTATGAAATCCTCTATACCTTTGCCTCAACTTCCTGAGACAAGTCCACACTGAGAAAGCAAAGGCTTCTGCCACAGATACCATAACACTTGACATGATGTCACCCCTACAAATACAGCTTTATGCAATGGTATAGAGCAGGACCAGAGACATCTGCACCAGTGTAATGAATTAAAGTCTCTTTGAAAGAGCTGGTATTTTGATTTTTGTGTACAGTGGCTATTCAATCCTTGCAAAATTTTCTCATTTTCCCCTTCCTGTTTGATTCACATGGAAAATGGCATTTCTGACAGAGACACTGGCTGTAAAGGACATCAAGATTCTGTTCCTCAGTTCTTTTGATATGTAGGTTTGCAAGAGTAAATATCCTTTTCACAATACTGATGAGATAATACTTGAACCACTAAGAAAAAGAAGGTAAACTTAGCTTTTTATTCAGTGTAAATAAAGGCAGCACATCTGGAATCTGTATGTCTTCTTCAAATTAATAAAATGCTTGCAGAAGAATAGACCAAAAAAAAAAAAAAAGAGATGGCATGTGGCATGGGTGACTGAGTTGTGGCTCATGAGTATTTTGTGTGTAGCTCCTGCCCAGGACAAGATGTCTTGACCTGTTGACAGTAAATAGTATGAGGCTTTCAGGATAAAAAGAGGGAGGTCATAGAATAGAATGACAGAATCATAGAATAGTGTAGGTTGGAAAAGACCTTTAAGATCATCAAGTCCAACCATTAGTCCAGCATTGCCACGGGACAGTTTTAAGACTCAGTTTGAGGGGGTGCTGGGCCAGCTCATTTAAACTAAATATATAGTTTACCTTAAAAGGTTGGACTAGATGGTCTTTGAAATCCCTTCCAACCTGGTATTCTATGATTGTATGGTATGAACATGTTTCATAGGAAAAAAGTATGAGAAAGCAATCTCAAATTAAAATAGTGCAGAAAATGTCAAAATTTAAGTCATGATCTATTAAACTTCTTTAAATTTCCATGATAATTCAAAGTTTTAAAAGAAGTGAAGTTGCAAACATGCTTGAAGTATTTTGATCAGAGAGAAAGAAAAGGACTTGGCAAGTCCTCCTCACAGAGATGTACTGTGGATAACATAATAATTCATGGAGTTGAGTACAGCCTGAACTGCAGATGGGAATGCTGAAAAGAACTCCAAACAGGGGTTTCCCTTGTTTTAATTGGAACTGCGAGGAAACCCCCCAGGAGTGACAAGAGTGAGGTTAATTGAATGGAAATTGTTCTGTGTTTATAATGTAGGATCTCACCTCTTGGATGGGGAATGTCATCTAAATCTAGGAAAGGGTCAAGAAGATCCTGGTATATTGAATTGTTTCTTAATGGGAAAACAAAACCAAACCAAACCAACCAACCAACAACAACAGCAAAACACAACAAAAAAAAACAAACAAAAAAAACCCCAAACAAACAAACAAACCCCAAAAACCAAACCAAAACAGAAACAAGCAATTAAATTAAGTTTTCATCTTTGAAAATGAGTTTTCCTTTGAAGAACATTTCAAACGATCAACCAGGCCCAGAAGGTGTTCTAAGCACAGAGGATGCCCTTGTGTGCCACTAGACTGCAGCACAGGTAACAGCGCCAGACACAATGGGTTTAGCGTTTATTCCCTAGGCATATTTATTCAACTGCCTAAGCAAGCAGAAAAAAGCATGACTATTTTTTTTTTGTTGACATCAGTGAGTTCTGACAAGGCCCCAAGATCACATGTGCTGTGAACTGGTTCACATAGGTTGATTAGTGGATCGCCTAAGGTTGCCTGTAGGTAAAGAGCCATTTCTATGCATTCATACTGCAAAAGAAAGGATTCTTTGGCCTACACCCTCCAGTCAATCAAAACAAAATCTTGACAGTTCCCATGAGGGCCAGCAAACCAGATGTTGTTGAATCCAATAATCCTAAAGTGCTAAACAATTGTCTGACACCATGAGCCTGATAAACACAAAAACCCCTAGAAAAGTAGTGTATGTAGGTGGTTACATTCCAGATTCTGGCATCTCATCTTCACTCTTGCCAAGGAAGCATCGTAATGGCCACAGGCTCTGATGGGCTGGTGCTCACACAACAGGAGATGAGAGAAAGGGAGAGAAAAAAAAGTACAATGAATCAAGTGCCTCATCAAGTACCAGGAGGCAGACAGAGCCAGAGCATGACATATATCACCGTTCTGCTTTTGTAAATGGCGCTGCTAATTAGTAGTCAAACTAAAATAACAGACCCTAAGAGTTTTGCTGCACTTTCCTGCACTTCCCCTCCCTGCATCCTCTTATCATCGTACAGTTGTATCCCTCTCCAATCTCCTCCTGAGCTGAATGGGAAAAGCTGATCCCACTGTACTAATTTAAAACACAGAGAAATGCGAGAGACAAGGATTACAGCCAAATAAATCTGTGCTGTGTCAGGGTCGGTAGGAGAGGGAGGAGAGACTTGGAAAGAAAAGACAACGAGAGAAAAAGAGAAGCATAGATTCAAAAAACCCCATTGTGATCACCCAGCCTGACCCATGTAACACAGGTGATAAAATTTTACCCAGCAGCTCCTGAATCAAACTCAAGAGCAAGCAGTTGAACTATCAAAGCCAGCCGAACTGTCTTTCAGAGACATAATCAGTCTTGAAAGAATTAAAGTGAGGGAGAACTTATCTCACCTCTTGATTAAAGCAAGAGAAGGCAGGAAAAAAAAACCAACCAAGCAAAAATAAACCAAAACCAAACCAAAAAACCTAAACCAAAACCAAGCAAACAAACAAAAAGAAGAAAAATAGCCCTGCAGGGTAGGAACACCAAAGAACCTCTACCAAAACGTGGATTAGTATGATCTCTGGAAAAAAGATCTTTTAGGGCCAGACTCCTCTCAGTGAAAATATAACAGGCAATTGGCACAAATTGAGAGACAGTAAATTCTATTAAAACCCCCACATTTTTACTGTAAGGACGATTGAACACTAGAACCTACCAGCCCAGAGAGGCTGTGGAGTCTTCATCTTTAGAGACAGTCAAAACTGGAAGCAAAGTTTTGTTATTATCAAAACACCAAACTAATTCTGCCAGTAATGTCCAAACAATGAAAGCCTTCATTGGGGAACTTTAGGGTGAAGCTTCTTTTTTTTTATCAGTCTTACACTGCTACCTACACAGAAAGAAGGTTATTTCAAGACTGTGCCATGTGGTCAGAGTGGGACCCTGTGAGTTTATAACTCAATTCTCCTACTTCCTAAATAAGTGTTTCAATCACTGTGCTCTAAACACATGCACCAGGGGTTTGTTTGCTTCTTTTTATTAGCTGGACCTAGCACGGTGGGTTTAATAATTTGATTTGTGGAATTTTATGTCTGAAAGCCTTATAACCTGCCAAAGAGACCTACCAGACCTGTGTTATTTTTACAGTCACTGACATTTCCACTTATAAAAGATATAACAAGCTACACATTAAAAAAAAACAAAAAAAAAAGATTAAAACCAAAGTGTTTAAACAGTTCTTTCATCAGCATGTGAAATCAATGAGTCTCCCTCCAGAAATAACCAAGCTCTTTATACTGTTAAAAGCAAGAGTAAACCTGTAGAATACCAAAAGCACTTTGCTGGGCCAAATACCCAGTTTAAAAAAAAAAAAAAAAAAAAAAAAAAAAAAAAAGCTTATAAGGTCTTAGAAAGACCAAGAGCCAAGAGTATGGCTTTGCTTCACACAGAGAAATGTTCTTTATACATGAGCCCAGATCTTTTGAAATAGGACAGAGAGAAAGGAGGATTGGCTTTTACTTGGTGTCGTGTTGCCTATGTTCTTCACTGCAGCATCTTCAGGGACCTGCTTAATCTGCTGATCGGGATTACATAGCATGAGAGATGTCTATGGAAAGCATTTCCTTCACTCCTCTGGCCACGTACAGGCATGAAAAAGGATTAACACCTTCCCTTGTCATGATTTACCCTGCTAGTATTGCACAGTGCTAAAACTGGAATGTTTATTGGTCCTCACTGAGAACAATATATAATCACCTAATAAAGTTAACCATTTCTGTCTCCAAAACAGGAATTAAACATAATGGAGTCATTTCCCTGGAGACTGGGAGCAGAGCACAACAGCTTGACCCAGCATTGTGTTGGAATGCTGTACAAGAGCAGAGCCTGGAGTCACTCTCAGCCAGCGATTTGGCAGATACTTGGAAAGAAATTAAGCAGCATTTTTGAAAGGCAGGGCCAAAATATCTGTTCCAAATCCCTCTCCTCAAAATCTGTGACCATAGTTACAAAGTCTAAGTCTGAGTTTCTGGTATTATTCAGAAATGCCTAGTAGGCTGGAAACCACTGCAAAAGGAAGTCATCTGTTGCAGTAAGTCATCATTAGTAATAACAAGAAAAGGTGTTAGGTTCAATTTGGGTGCTGTCTGTGTCTATTGCACTTGGACTGTGTCTCAGGTATTCGAAGGACTAAAAAACAGGTATGTTCAGGATTTAAATGACTGTCATTCAAGTCACCAAGTGTAGACTGAGTGTTTTATGTAGGATTTTTTATGTGACTGTAATCACTAAATGCATTAGGCTGTAATGGAATTACAATCATTTGAACAAAGCATGGAGAGGACATCCTCCTTTAAAAGCCTGGGAAGGAAATTAAAGGTTGCATATTCAAGAATAAAAGCACCTAGAGGAAAATCATGAAAACTAGATCCTTCTCTGAAATGTTCATTAAGCCAGCTATAATTTCACTCTTTTGTTTATTTGCTTCCATTTCTCAATTGCCCACTTTTCTATGGGCAGGCAGGAGTCTTTTAATGAATCTATTAACCACATAAATTATAGCATTTTAGCAACTTTTTAATTCCACCTGCCCAAATGAGTTTAAATTCAACAGTATTGTACGTGTGAATGTTTCTAGGATGTTATAGTGTACAGTGTATGTATAAAAGAAAAGGCTGCCTCTGCTGGACTGAATCATGACAGTTCTTTTGCTTCTGGTGTGCTTCTAACAGCCAAGAAAAGTGAGTGGGGGTTGGGTTTTTTTCCCACATTTTGTTTATCAGGTGTTTTGGAGAGTTGGCCAGATGCAGTTTCAGCTCTACCTGAATTTACATGCACTGTAAATTAATGCAAAACTGCTAATTTTTCACTCTCAAAAAGATCTGAAACTTGTTTGCTGATAAACTGGTGTGACTAAACAGAATTTAGCCCAGTATCTGTAGTCTCAGTTGAATGCTTCACCCTTTCCATCAATTTATTTCAAAATAAATTATGATAGATGGATAGACATTTAAAACACTATACTAGAGATGATAAAATAACATGGGTTGTGTTTCCACTGGAAATTTTAACTGTTTTGTAGCTTTCTTTTCACTATTTTTTTTTCTGATTATGACTTGGGAGGAAAATCTAACATCCAACCCAGATACACCTTTTTTTTTACCCCTTTTCTTTCTCTGAAACTGTTTTATACGAGAGAAAGATTTTCCCTCGGGTTTGTTATTTTAAAACCTCTAAGTTTTAAATGGCAAGTAACCTGTGAAAGTAGATTTTACTGTAATTGAAGATGGCTCTCATGGATAGGACCTTACATTTTCAAACATTACTGAATGCTGCAGAGATGTGATCACAGTAAAGATAAAGAAATCTAAGTGGTGAAAACCTTTTTTTTTTTTTTCCCAACACAATGCATTTTCTTAACCACTTAGAGTATCTATCTATCTAGGTTAGTAAAGAGAGATCTGTGTAGGTAAATTCTGGAAATCTGTGCTGGCAGAATGTGTTACTTGCAACAATGAGATATGAAGTGCTATTCCCAATTAATTGATTTCCTTTGCTTTGACACAATGCAACTGGAAAGACAATTTCATCTAGATATTACTTCTGTTCTAAGTCCATTCCATTTCCATTGTGGGTTTGCATCTGTCTTTTCATTTAAAGAAATCCCAAACAACTGTGCTGCTCAGGGGAAAGTTTCTGATGAGCTGAGCTTCTCAATTTTTCCTTCTATAATTGTTTGTGTGTTGCTGTTGTTGTTTCAATTTGCTTTAGCTTCTTCCCCTAGCCAAATTCCCCAGGCACCTCACTTTTCAAGTAAGGTACAAATTATTATAATTAACTGCTATTAAAATCACAAGACTGCAAGATACGAAGCATCAGACAGGCAACTCAAATAGTAGGTGCACCGTAAACATACATCAAACAGTCCCTGCTCCAAAAAATTTTACTTTTTTATAAATGTCTTTTCTTAAATCTTGACAGTATTACTTCAAAGGATATCACCAGCTCTCTTTTCTTCAGATCTAGATAAGAATAAAGGTGTCATATAGCACTAATATATCCAGACCTCCCAAATTTATTCTCTCCCATTGGATGCAACACCATCCATCAGGTGATGGGAATATGAAGGGCTTTGTGGTGTCTTTCAAAAGACACGTTCTAGGCAGGGCTTAGAGAGTACACATTCTACCATGATTATCTGAAGAAAGGGCTTGCAAGTATTTGAAATTTTATCTGTGATAAAAAAACAGTCTCTTTCTCCTACTATGGGTTTCTTTTTCTCAGAACAAGGTGAGCCTGAGCAGACACAAGTCGGGCCAATCCACTGGACTTTGCATTGGATGGAGGAGTTGCAAAGCTGAGGGTCATCTGCAGGGCAGCAATGCAAATAAACCACATCCAATGATATGAAGAGGGAATGAGTTGGGAGTTACACTCTGAGGTGTAAGAGGGGAGTGAGAAAGGGAATGTTTTTTTCTTAATCTTAATTTTCTGAGGAAAATATTTCATTATCTGTCATCCCTTCCTTCTCCTTCCAGGACAGTTTTTTTTCTTTCCCCAGAATTTCAGGTTAGATGATCTGGGTGTGCCTTGATGAAAGGTTGGGATTTTTGAAGGAAAGTCACACTTCTGACCAACAAAACCACAATTCCCGAAAAACACCATTTTCCTAAAAAAGAAAAGCCCCAACTAGGCTCTACTGAAATAGACCTAATTAATAGGCCTGGGAAATGTGGTCATGTCTTTATCTCCTGGATTCTCATAGCAATTGATATGATCATCTAAAAGTTCTCAGTGACCATGTCATTTCATTAGCTGAAATGCATCTCTTTCCATTTCTTGGTTCAGTCCTCTCTGATGCCTACAGTTTCAGTGCTTGTAGTCTTGAATACACGGCTGACCCCTCAGGGGATGAAAAGGTCCTTTTTCCCAGCTACTATAGTGATTATCCTACCACCTGCAGCCTAACTGAAATGTCATAGAATCATGGAATCATTAAAGTTGGAAATGACCTTCAAGATCATCAAGTCCAACCTAAACTAAGGATTTTCAGGACCACTAAACCATGTCCTCAAGTGACACACCCACATGGTTTTTTAACTCTTCCAGGGATGGTGATTCCACCCCCACCCTGGGCAGCCTGTTCCAAGGCCTCACCACTCTCTCAGCAAAAAAATTTTGCCTCATATCCAGCTTAAACCTCCCCTGGGGCAACTTCAGCCCATTGCCTCTCATCTGTTCACTGGTCACCTGGGAGAAGAGACCAACACCCACCTCACTCCAACCTCCCTTCAGGGAGCTGTAGAGAGCAGTAAGGTCTCCTCTCAGCCTCCTCTTCTCCAGACTAAACAACCCCAGGTCCCTCAGCCGCTCCTCATCAGACATTTTCTCCAGACCCCTCACCAGCTCTGTTGCCATTCTCTGAACTCACTCCGGCACCTCAATGTCTTTTTTTATCCTGTGGTGCCCAAAACTGAACCCAGCGTTCAAGCTGCATCTCACCAGTGCCCAGTAGAGGGGCACAATCACTTTTCTGCTCCTGCTGGACACACTGGTTTTGATCCAGGCCAGGATGCCTTTGGCCTTCTTGGCTACCTGGGCACATTTCTGGCAACATGAGAAAGAAAGGAAATCTGGGGAAGCAGAGAATCCACAAATAAGGAAAGCAAAGAAAAGCTTTGTGTAACTGCTGCGAAAGTGGACTTCTGCTCATCTCTAATCTTAGCTCATAACACAGAAAGAACTAGACTCTAATAGCTTCTAGGCACCAATTTAGACTGACTAAAGCAATGAAAACCCTATTTAAGACCCCCACAGCACCATCAGCTCAGCCCTGTTACACAGAACAGTTATGAAGGCACTTTGTTAGGTGATTAAGTGAAATATCTGGCAGCTTTCTCAAGATGAGCATACTGTAAATTAAGCATGGTTTAGTTTGTGGGTTTTGTTTGTTCCTTTGTTGTTGGTTGGGGTTTTTTTGTTCTGGCTTTTTTGATTTATCTTTTTTTCTTTTTTTTCCTTTTTTCTTTTTTTTTTTCAATTTTGTGCACTTTTTCCCATCAGGATTCTTTTAAACTTAAAAACAACTTGTTTGGTAGCAACACAGTTAAAGGGAATCCCTGAGCCCATTCCAGGAGAACTAGTGTTAACACATTCAAAGAAACTAACAGAAAATCATCCAGATCAAATGAAACAGGGTGGACTTTTTTTCTGGGTTTTTTTGTTTGTTTGGTTGGTTAGTTTGCTTTGGTTGGTTGGCTTTTAATTTTTTGTTTGTTTAGTTTTTTGGTTGGTTGGTTTTTGTGTGGTTTTGTTTGGTTTGGTGTTTGTTTTGGTGTTTGTTTGTATTTGGTTTTACGTTTTTGTTTGTTTGTTTGACTTTGGTTTTTTGTTTTGCCTTTTTTTCCCCTCCAGATGTAACAGTCTTTGTAGATCAGACTAATAGCTTGTCTCACTCACACACATGCACACCTCTTGGACTGGGCAAGACAAGTGATAATATTTGAAAAATAGCAGGGATAAATGAGCATGTAAGAGGTAAATATAAATCTGACTTAGAGGTAAAGATCAAACTGCATTTCACTTCAAAGGCACAGACAAAAATCTAATATGAGGGCTTTTCAACACTATCTTATCATAGGCACGAGTTTCTGCTTTCACCATTCAAAAAAATTTATAGTGTAACTGTGCATTTTCCCATAAAGTTCATGAATGCCATGCATTTCAAACCCACAAGCTGGCTGCTTTGAGAATTTTAGCTTGTATGTCTATTCTCAGCAGAGCAGGTTTCTGTAGGAAAAAAACCCTCATCTTTGCAGTTCAACAGCCTTAAATAAGTCTGGTAAATCCATAAGGAGGGCAGACAGCTTCAGTATCTTATTTACCAGCTTCTCTGCTGATTGAATTAACAGCAAGCCCATGATGTCATAAATAAAGGTAAGCTACTCCACACAGTGTGATGTTTTTGCAAGATGCATAGAAGCAATGACATAATAAAATAAGAAAATAACATTTTACTTGCTTGGAATGCAGAGCAGATTTCTTTTTATATAAAATCAGGCTTAGGGAAAAAAAAAAGTCCCCCAACAAACTTTAAAATCTTTTAGGGATGTTCAAAGATATCAGAAAGCAAAGAAATTCTCCTGATCATACAGCTTTGTAGAGTTGGGCAAGTAAAACATTGGTAGCTATGAAAGGTGGAAAGCAATGACTAAGCTTTCTGATGTAGCACATCATTTCCCAAATGCTCCTTAAACATAAGCCCATTAAAACATTTCTCAGATGTAACTACTAGAACCCCACAGCTACTAATCACATGATTAGTACAACACACATTCCATGAACCTCTTTTCATTAGTTCTGCTTTATCAGGAAGAACAACTGTCATTTTTTCTTTCAACTCTTACTCCTACCAGTTGGACAGCATTTCCCTGGGAAAGAACTTTTGTCTATGAAAGCCATAGCCATTTATTTTAACTTCAGAGGTGGAAGCAGCACCCATACTGAGCTTTTACTTGAAAGTCAGGTGATGATTTGGTCTCCTAATCACTTCCCCTTTGACATCTCTGAAATGTGTAAATTATTTTAATTCCTGCTTTCCCCTATCATACAATTACAGATTCATAAAATGGTATAGAGGTTGGAAGGGACCTCTGGAGATCATTGAGTCCAATCGCCCTGACAGAGCAGGGTCACCCAGGCCAGGCCACACAGGGGCAGATCCATGTGGGATTTGAAAGTCTCCAGAGAAGGATACTCCACAACCTCTCTGGGAAGCCTGGGCCAGGCTCTGTCACTCTCACACCAAAGTTTTTCCTCCTGCTGAGGTGGAACTTCCTGTCTTCCTGTTTGTGGCACCACTGAAAAGAGACTGGCCCCTTCTACTTGACATCCACCTGTCAGATATTTCTAAAGATTTGTAAGATCCCCTCTCAGGCTTCTCTTCTCCAGACTAAACAGCCCCAGGGCTCTCAGCCTTTCATCATAGGAGAGATGTTCCAGTCCCTTCATCATCTTCACAGCCCCAGCTGGACTCTCTCGCATTTCCCTGCCTCTCTTGAGATGGGGATATGCAAACTGCACACAACACTCCAGATGTGGTTTCACTAGGGCAGAACAGAGAGTGAGAAGAATCTCCCTCGACCTGCTGGCCACACTCTTCTTTATGGCCCCCAGAAGACCACTGGCCTTCTTGGCCACAAGGGCCCATTGCTGTCCCATGGAGAACTTATTGCCCACCAGGACACCAAGGTCCTTCTCCATGGAGCTGCTTTCCAGCAGGTCTGCCCCTCCCCTGAACTGGTGCCTGGTGTTATTCCTCCCCAGCTGTAGGACTCTACACTTCCCCTTGCTGAACATCCTCTTCCTAATTTCCTTTTCTTATAATCACAAAGAAGCAGTGTTTCATTTATACAGTAAAACTAAAATTTAGCCTTTGCAATAATAATGTGAGGAGCCAGCCTATGTACAAATGCAAAGCTGCTTTTCTTCTTTCTCACCGTGGCTCATGTCACTCTCAGCACAGACTGATGTGCCCACACATCTGCTGCTGTGTGGTAGGTTGCTGCCCCAATGTTTGAATAAATATTACTATGGTAATGTGAAGAACTCAGAAATAAACTGTGAGCATTTAGCTGAAACAAACTCACCAGATAAACTGAAGGAAATGTGTTTTATCAATATCTTTAAGTTACTTTTTCTACATCAGGGTTTTGTTGCACATATCACTCCTGGCCATGAACAGCAATCATCAGCCACTACTAAATATCTAACTTTGTTTCTGCATTTAGGCTTCTCCAAGACTTTGTCAATCAATTCCATGGCTAACATTACAGCTTCCAATAGTGCCAGTAGTTATTTCTGGAGTCAGATGATTACTTTTCAGTTCTATGTCTTTATATTAAGCTGATGGCCAAGAATATCTTCTTGAAATCATATTAATTTTTGTGCTAATGATATAATTTCATTACTACCTTTTCCCTATAGGAGACAGCTATTCTTTAAAGACAGTTTCAGTTTCCTGAATTAGAAAAGTCTAAATTGCTCTTTTTGGTTATTTAATGTAACCATCCCTAAAGTTCATAACTATATAGCAAATGGAATTTTGTTTCTGGAGTTGCTAGCTGCTCTGGGAAAGGTATCAAATGGGGACATAGCAATAATTTCCCCCTTAAATGCTTTCCTGTGCATAAGTAGAACCAGGCCTGTACACATATATAATTGACTTTAAAACTAAATACAGCATCATTTATGTACTCTGGCTACTATCAGTAATGAAATGGCTATCTCTGTCCTCAGTAGCTTCACCAGCAGTTTATGATATGCAGTAAAGATTATTATTTTTCCCCTGAAGAGATAATAGAGAAATTTAATAAAAGAAACAAACAAAAAAATGCCTAAGGATTTTTTTTTTTTTTTTAATTTACTTCTATAGTGAAGTACTTCTTCTCAGCTGCTGATGCTGAAACACAATGTCATATTTAGGGGGATTAAAATCAAACTGATTGACAATGATATAGATAGCTGGGATGAATCTTTCATCCTATCACCAAAAACAGTACAAACAACAAAATATCTGGCAATCATCATGTATTCCCAAAGCCCTTTTTTTTAATGGATTTCTCTGATGCCCACATGATGCCCCAAGTAAAAATTCTATTAAAACAAAAATAATAAGCTTTAATATTTCTTAAAACTACACCCTTGTAACTTCTTTTAAATATTCTTGATTTTACAAGTGTTCTTCAAAATTCTTCCTGAGTGGATTCAATGGTTATACATTAGGTTTATCACTTCTAAAGAACCTCATTGGATTATGGACATGTTTTGACCTGTGCTTCGGTATTGTCATCCTGGTAAGCCTGGAAGGTATCTGTTCTCTGCTAGCTTGAACGGTGAGTTTTGTGGTTTAGCTATTTTATATTGACCCACTGATGAGAAAACACTCAGTGGTTGCTCCTTTGTCCTCCCCAGATTCATAGAATCACAGAATCATTCCGGTTGGAAAAGACCCTTGGGACCATCAAGTCCAACCATTAACCCTGCTCTACAAAGTTCACCCCTAAACCATGTCCCCCAGCACTACATCTAAACAACCCTTAAACACATCCAGGGATGGCGACTCACCCACCTCCCTGGGCAGCCTATTCCAGTGTCTGACTACTATGTCCTTTTGTCTCTCTTTATGTCTTTTGCAGGATAATATGACGTGAACTGCTTTACACTGCTTATAGTGTTTTATGTAACTGGTGAAAGGCAGTGCTACTAGATGGTGCTGCTGACCCTCAAGAACCAGCCTGAACAGCTGCCAGGCAAGATGCTGAGGAAACACAAAGTCCCTGTAGCAAGATATGCATCACTTGCTTTTAAGATAAGATAATCACAGAATGTTAAGGGTTGGAAGGGACCTCGCAAGATCATGGAGTCCAACCCCCCTGCCAGAGCAGGACCACCTAGAGCAGGTCACACAGGAACGCGTCATGGGGGTTTTAAATGTCTCCAGAGAAGGAGACTCCACAACCGCTCTGGGAAGCCTGTTCAAGGCTCTGTCACCCTCTCTGTGAAAAAGTTTCTCCTTAAATTCCTTTGGAATCTCCTGTGCTCCAGTTTGCACCCATTGTCCCTTGTCCTATCACTGGATGTCACTGAGCAGAGCCTGGCTCCAGCCTCCTGACACTCACCCTTTACACATTCATAAACATCAATGAGGTCACCCCTCAGTCTCCTCTTCTCCAAGCTAAAAAGACCCAGCTCCCTCAGCCTTTCCTCAGCAGGGAGATGCTCCACTCCATCATCTCTGTGGCTCTGTGCTGGACTCTCTCGAGCAGTTCCCTGTCCTTGAACGCAGGGGCTCAGAACTGGACACTTTCTGGATACAGCCTCACCAGGGCAGAATAAAGGGGGAAGAGAAACTCTCTCCACCTACTGACCACAGTCTTTGTGATACACTCCAGGATGCCACTGAAAACAAGGAAGAAGGAAGGAAGAAAACAAGGAAGGAGGGAAGGAAATGAAAAAAAAAATAAGTAAAGAGAGAAAAAAGCTGTCAAGGCTGGAGGGCATGCAGGAAAGGAAGAAGGCAGGAAGGAAAAGTTTTGCACTGGAAATAGTAAAAACGACTTTACAAGAGCATAGTGACACCTTTCCAAGGTGTGTACACACCTCTCACCACCTCAGAGTTTACTACAGGAAAATCAGTGCTCTCAGCCTCCTGCGTAAAGAAATTAATTAGTAGTCTAATTCAGTATAATATAAACGAGATTAATTCTTGCCCTGTAAAGCCTTTTTTCTTATTTGGAGGATAAAGAATATAAATATTTTTGTAACATTCATCTTTGTGTTTGATGATTAAATATGCCATAGATACACCCTTAGCTGGCAGGAACCTTAAGAAATGTGCAAAACATCCATACAATAAGGTGCCCTTTAGTATTTTTCAAAGATGCTCAAAGAGAACAGGGTATTACTGAAGGTTATGATGGGAAACTTGAACCTATCAAGTGCAAGTTAATATATGTGCTAGCTCAAACTACTGGTTCCGCCACTGTGCTTTCGTGTAACCATCAGATGATACCCTGTACAACTCTGCAATATGACCTTGGTTAAATAAGCATCTGCTAGCCACGTGTTTTGAGCAGCTGGGACAACAAAGGGATGAGTTCTCATGTGTTTGATGAATAGACAGTGGTATTTATGTACACATTAAAGACGTGTAAAAAAGAGATCAATACAAAGCAGGAGTTTTTACTTGACTTTCATTTAGTTTTCTTTTCACAATTAACCTCCCCAGTAAGAAGATAATACTGTATATTGTGCTGGGTTGATAGCTCATACCTTTTGTTAATGAGATAAATTATCATCTGCTCCCTCAACATAATTCAACAAAACTATTCATGTAATACTAATAAAAAATGCATTTATAGATACTGGGATTGGTCTGCAAACAGTACACAAACAAGAAAATAAATGGAAAAAAAGGCTACGTATCCAGGAAATTGATCACAAAGAATAATTGAGTCAGCTGCTGTCAAATGGATTTAAACAGAAGCCAGGAGGAAAGGCTAATCTAATGGTTAAGAAAGTGATCTGTGATTATATTTCTACCTCTGCCAAAGGTGTCCTCTCTGCCCTCTTTTGACCGCAAACAATTTAATTTCTCTGTCTTCAGACTGTAAAATGGGGATGATGTTCTGTCTCTTCTGATTTTCAGTTCCTTGGTGTTATATCCTGCTTTAACCTGTTTTTGTTTGAGGCTTTTAGGTATAATTTAAGCAAGCAATCGCACCCATGTGATCTACACTTGTGAGAGAGATCTGCCACAACAACTGGACAACATTTTGATTGTATCCTCTGCCATGCCCCATATTAGGCATGGAATTTAGAAGGAAATACTGGAGACAGTGTCTGAGTTCCATGGTCATACACAGGAAGGAGAGAGGTTCTCATCCTAAGCTCCTGATGGTACATTAAGGACAAAACTGGGTAGTAAGAAGAGTGTTCTCTAAACACAAGGTTTTCAATGTCTCAATTACATACTATTCCTTCTAATACTGTAAATAAAAAATGTTATAAATAAAGTTTGGTGGGGTTTTTGTTTGTTTGGTTTTGGTTTTTTGGGGTTTTTTTTGCTAATAAAAATTTCCAGGTAGTTTTAGTTTATCTCCCACTGTAAGAGAAGGTCATGTTCATGACCACCTTGGGAATCCGAACATACATAAATCTGTGGGACTTGGCAACATACATCTGAGAGTCCCCAGGAAACTGACTGGTGTAGTTGCCAAGCCACTCTCCAAGGTGAAGTCCCCAGTGAATGGAAAAAGGGAAACATTGCTCCCATTTGTGCAAGGGCTAGAAAGGAGTTGTTTGTTTGTTTGTTTGTTTGTTTAAAAGGCATGACTTAAATGACTTTGAAAATCTTGTAATAATAGGGACAAGAAGACTGCTCAGCTGCTTTAGTCTCTTCTCTGCTCTTTTTACTTGCTTAATTAGATTAAGTCATTTGTGTTCTTCACATTTATTCCCTTCCAAGCGTATTGGGTTCCTGCGGCAAGGTTTTGGTAGTAGGGGTACTGCAGGGGTGGCTTCTGTGAGAAGCTGCTAGAAGCTTCTCCTATGTCTGATAAATGCAGTGCCAGCCAGCTCTAAGACCAGCCACTGGCCAAGGCCGAGCCAATCAGTGACAGTAGTAGCATCTCTGTGATAACATTTTTAAGAAGGGGGAATAAACCTGTGCAACACTAGCAGCACTAAGAAGGGAAGTGAGAACATGTGAGAGAAACAGCTCTGCAGACACCAGGGTCAATGAAGAAGGTGTATTAGCCTACAGGGCAGTAGGAATTCAGGTGCTGGACAATTTCACCTGGCATAAGACACTTAGTACTTGTATTTAACAAACGTTTGGTCCAGTTAACAAAACGACTCCAAGTGGTTTTGTTAAAAGCCAGTATGTTTCCAAGACAAGACCTCAATGAAACTACAATTTCTAACAGATTTACTTATTTGGCCAAACCTTGAACAGTAGACATCTACAAAAGTAGACATCCAGATGTGTGTTTCTGCATTGTGTTGCTGAAAAAATGATGTCATATTAATCTGATGTTGTGGTACCAAAAAAGCCTTTCTCACTCAGCAAGTGAGCTTAAGCCATAAATGTTGTTTTCTGGGCCATATAAAAACTGAAGAGGACAGTGGAGATCAGAGTTGTTTAAGGACAGGTCTAATTATTTTGCAGACTATTAATCCTGCCTTCAAATGAAAGGGAAAATTTACTCTATATTAATATCCTAATTTCAGTTCATCTTTGAACTAGAAAACCTAAAGTGAGAACCAGTCACAAGAGTAATCTGTGGAAAGCCTCATGTGTGACTGCTCACATGAAATAGGTTTCACTAGGCAGCCTGAGGAAACAAAGACAAACTAGTTCCCAAAGAGATTAGAGACCCTTGGAAACACTCCACCTCTCTGCACTCACTCACCTGGGAGAAGAATCCATTGCTTCACAGAGATGCATAAAAGCCCCTCAGACCCTCAGCTCCACAACGCTACCATTGTATGTTGCTTGTGTATGAAACCATATGGCCAATCTACTGCCATCACTGTCTGTCCCATGCTGTGAGTGGCTTTCACCTCCTCTGCTTTCCACTGTCTCCTCGCAACTTTACATGGACTTGCTTGGAGCTGCAGTGTGGTCCTTCCCTTTTCTCTTCAAGGGAACAAAAGTTTTAATCTCTTATCATGGTAAGGAGGACTGAAGTGGGAACAATTTTTTTGAATATTGTTTTGTTCAAGAAAACAAACAGATTCATCATTTATGTGGCGTGGCTTTCAAAAGAAGGCAGGAGGACCTTAAAAAGTTCAAAGGACTGATCAAATCGCATTGATTTAATGCCTTCTGGAAGTGCAACTTGGCAGCATCTGATCCTGTGTTGCTGATGCAGTACAGTTCACAAGGCAAGGTTCACTCTGGCTGTCTCACAGCTTGGTTTTTAAGGTTTTTTCCCTACCTTCTGTTTATCTATTTCTCTGAACCTGAAGTTGTTTCATGGGATAGTTTTTAATGTGACTTGACACTTCCAGATTATTTTCACCTGTTTAAAGACCACAAGTTTATTTTGCCACTATATGGAATTGATTTTGTAAGCATTCTAATAATTTTTTCTTCTTGTTTTTACCCACAACAGTGTATATATCCTGCTCTCCTGCCCTTTTACAAACCATTAATTTCTTCCTCCATACCTTCCCTATGTCTGTTCAGGAGAAAATCCTTAGCCTTCTGGGCCTAAGTCCAAGCATAAGTACTGTCTCTTGCTCCTGACAGGAATATATAGCTATTAGCTACCTGTTAAGATGTTCTTGTCACCTGTATATCAGGTGTGATACGCTCTTATGGCTTTATGAAACCTTTGTTTCCCACTGTCTCACTCAGAGTACCACTCAGTCTTGATGATATTCCTTATTTTCTTTTTATTTTTTCCATTTTTTTTTTTTTTACTTCCTGGTTGTTAGAGGAGTTTTTGTCAGGGTAGAATTTTCTAAAAAATGATTGGGAAATTTTTTATACCCTTAGCATGCTGTGATTCTTCCCACTATTGCATTTCACAAAGATAGAGTTAAGTAGTCATGACACAGAAAATAGAATATGAATTATGCTAATGTGTCATTATTACTATGCAAAGTAAAGCCATGTGGCTGTTCAAGTCAGCGGACTTGAAGTGAGTTGTCAGGGGGGCATTCTGTAAAAAGACACATATACATTCCTCTTGGTCCTTTGGAAACTTCCAGCCTTCACCTTCAACTTTGCTTTCAGTGGCAGCTCTTGTGAAGAAACAAAGTATTCAGAACAGAATTGATGAAAGAACCTTCCCTTGATGAAATAACTCCTTGGGAAAGGAGGCCAAGGGAACTCTCCTACTGGAAAAAAAACAAAACAAAACCAAAGCAAATGAACAAGCAAACAACAACAAAACCAACCAATCAACAAAAAAAAATCAAGCAAACAAAACAAACAAGCAAACAAAAAAACAACCACCAAAAAAACACCCCTGACATTCTGGACAAATATTTGTACAGATTGAAATGAAGTCAAACTGAAAAGCTAGCTAAGCCCAGAGAACATTAAACATGATCAAGTGGGATGTTATTATAATCAAAAGTGTCAAATGCAGCATTCAGATCAAGTAACATTAAAACACTCCAACATCCAGAGTCTAAGTGCATTAATAAACCATTAGAAAAATGTAGGTGATAACATTTTCTGTGCTGAGAGAGAACAAAAACCCAAGCTGGAATTTATCAGAAATGTCATTTTTCCAGTAAGCAGTGAATGACTTCACCAGGGAGATGTTTTCTACCTTCAAGACTTACAGCCAACTTGATCCTCAACAGTCTTAACACCACAAATGCTGCCAGGGGATGTTCAAATCAAAGTTTTTTACTACCCTTGTTTGCAAGATGAAGACTAGCTGGGAAATTCAGATTCACTGCTAAATTAATCCAAATTCTAGATGTGCTGGTATCCTGAGAAGCTGCCATTAATAGATTTTTCAATGAAAAATATCAGTATGAACTAGATTGAGATCACTGAACGCTTCCCCTTGGCTTCTTTCTGTTCCTTACTGTAAGCTGGAGTTTTTATAGCCTGTTAAATGGCAGCAGGTACTGCAGAAATTCATACAGACATCTACAGACAGCCAAACACACAGATTGTAAGAGCAAGAGAAAAAAAGGAGACTTTCAATTCTTTATCAGCTTTGAATTTGTAACAGTTTAGGGTCAGGGCAGCGCCTTAGACCTATAACAGACGTTCTCTGTTAACCCCCCTCCCTCTCCAAAGGGGAAGAGAAAAGGAATAAGGGAGAGAGACTCAGCCATTAGAAAAGGGAACTACAAAAGGTTTAATGAGAAGAATAATAATAGTATATATAGAGTATGTACAAATATATACAAAACCAAGTATGGAACCCAACCCCCCTGATGACAATTACATCACCATCACCACGGATGCTGTGGGTCCCAGACTGGGCCCAGCAGCAGATGGGAGCTGTGTTCAGAAGCTGGATTCTGGTACTGGATTCAGGAACACACCAATTAGAATTGAAGGCAGAAGGAACAGAGTCCTCCTTGGATGCTCCGAGGAAGGAACCGGAAGAGGACTGAGCCAAGCCGAGCAAAGCTGGCAAAGCGGTTAAGGGTAGAGGAGCCCCCAGAGAGAGGGCGAGCAAGCAAGCAAGCAAGCAAACAAAAGCAAAACTAGCAGGCTAAAACCTACAGACCCTCCTGACCCCTCTGCTTTATACCCAATATGCCATCTATGGGCTGGAATACCTTGTTGGTCAGTTTGGGGTCACCTGCCCTGTCCGCTCCTCCCTGCAGGTGCAGCCTTTCACTTTCCTGCACCCCCCAGTGTGGTGCACAAGGTCCAGCAGTGTCCTTGGTCTGCACACCAATCCTTGGTAGCAACTCTAACCATGTGGTGTTAGCACTGCCAGCAGCAGACACTGTATGAAAACAGGCCACTGACTTCAGAAAGTGCAGTTAGTTAGAAGAATTGAACTGAAAAGTAAAATCACTGAACAGAATTAGTTCTGTTCTCACTCAAAGCAGGACAGAATTTCATTTGAAGGTAATTGTATGCCATATAAATAAAATTTAACATTAGGGAAAAAAAAAAAAAAAAAAAGAAAGAGTGTTGCATTAATGCACTGACCAGCAGTAGCCCTAAATGAGAAGAATTTTTTTAAAACATCAAAGGAAGGAGGTAAGGCCACTAGGCCAAGAGACAAACTGCAAACTTCTGACTCATCTTCAGTATGTTCAAGGTGGCCTTTCTGCAGTTTGCTATCAAGTGTTCATTATCAGGAAGAGATAAGCAGCATTTGCCTGGTAAAAGTTGAAATGTTGAGTTTCAGAAGCCTTCTGCTGCAAGCATTTTTTTACCTTTTGTGTATCTTTGCATACCTGGAAAGACTACTACCAATCCATCATATTTTCAAAAGATAAGAACAATAGCAAAGTCAAGAACTGCTTCATCAATAAGTAAATCTCTTTTGAAAAATGATGTAGCTGTTGGACACTTGTACTCCTTAAGAGTGTGAAGTATCAACCTATATCATTGTCAAAATATGATTCTAGCTCACCTCTGGAGCTGACATAGACCAATAGGAAAAAGGTCTTTATCATCTGGCTGTTGTTGAAAGGCTGCCATCTCAAGCCAGAGAAATGTAGGGAAAGTTTTATTTATTTGCCTGGTCTCTGCAAAAAGAAAATCTATCTGGAAAAAAAAAAAAAAAAAAAAAAATTTCCTTGTGCCTTTGTTTAACGTATGAAAATATTTACAGAATCAATACAAATCCTAAGGACATTTCTATGAAATAAAAAAGTATGAGTGAGGAAAGTGAGAAATCATCAACCATTTTTCTTGGTCTGCAAATGCCTGATCACTGACTCTGAATAAAGAGAGCAAGGGTTAAGTTGCAGCCTCTTCTCCTCATCCACCTGGGAGACATTATTTCTGTCTGAAGAACCACTGGAGGCAATTCTTTGTTTTCTGGGCTACCTCTCCTGTTATGACTAGTCTACACAGGCTCACCCCACAGAATATACTAGAGCTTAAACCTATTCTGGTGAGATCTCTGGTAGTTATACATTCAAATCCACTCCATTGCAAAGCAAGAGCATAGAATCCTAGAATGGTAGGGGTTGGAAGGGACATTTGGAGATCATCCCTCTGGAGTCCAACCCCTATGCCAACTGAAGGAACACCCAGGGCAGGCCACACAGGAACAGATCCAGGTAGGTCTTGAAAGTCTCTAGAGGACACTTCCACAACCTCTCTGGGCAGCCTGTTCCAGGCTCTATCACTTTCACAATGAAGAAATTTTTCCTCATGTTGAGGTGGAACCCCCTGTGTTTCACCATATCTGACAAGAATTTTTATTTCACCAGCCTGCAGTTGTGTTACCTCTGGAGCAAAGCATTTCTGCACCATGCTACAGTCATTACAGAAATTGTGTGGCATTTGGTTTATGTTCCTTTAAATGTGATAAGGCATCTATCTCTAAGTGGTTAGTCTTAGAATAAAATTTTTTGGCCTTTGATACTCAGGAGAGATGATAATTTCCTGCAATAGGCTTTTCTTTTTTATCTTTCAGCAAGACCCAGTTCTCAAAGAGCTCAAAGACCTGCATCATCAAAACCACTCAGCATAGTCCTGTTTTCTCTCACTAATGCTACCAGGGCTACATCAGCTTCAGTTTCAAAAGCCAGACCAGTTTCTCCACAAGTGTGGACAAACATGATTAAATTTCAGCATGCTTTGTTATTATTTCTACAAAAGATTAAATTCTAGCAGGTGTTTTTATACTGATGTGTTTTGTTCAATCAGCTTCTAAGGATCAAGAGGTGCTAAGTGAAGAGGCATTTCTGGTAACTACTGACAGTAGGATCTCCTGTCAAGAGCAGGAGATGTTCTGTACCTTTCTAGGCCTGTTCTTTTCAAGATCTTTAGAACCATTCTTAGAAATACTAATAATAGAAATTGTAGTAGAAATGTCTATGTTAACCTTGGTGTTTTGATGCATGAGGATTAATACAAGTCATAGTGAGACTAAAAGGGAAACACTCTGAATTCAGACAGCTAAATCCAGAAGAATGACTCCATACCAGCGTCCTGGTTTCAGTGGGACAGAATCATAGTCCTGCCATGGTCTTCAGGCCATGAAGTCAGCCAGGGCAGCTGACCCAGGTCAGCTCACAGCTCTATCCCAGATCATAAATGTCACACTCGTTATAAAGGGGCAAGTCTGCTGAGGATAGTAGGGATTCCTGCTTGGGCTCCCCCTCATCCTGAGGACTGCCATCCCATTTTCTGGGACTGCTGTACCTTTGCTGGCCTGAGTGTAACTGTGTACTTTATATTGGCATTAGTATTCATTTTGCTGTTTCATTAAACCAATTTTCAATTCAACCTATGGGTCTGTTCTCCTTTTCCTGGTTCCCCTTCTCTTCTGAAGAGGGGTCATTAGGTGACAGAGCAACTGCTATCATTTAGCACTGGATAGAGGCTAAATGAAGACAAGCAGGCACGTCAACTTTTACCACATTTATTAAATCTATTGCTAATTCTGTGAGATTATGTAAATTAGACTTTCCTTAATTGGCAGTTGGAAAATAGTCAGTTGGAAGCTTTCAGCTAAGAGAAGATTTAAAATTCCATGAATAGCAATGGAAGCACTGTAGCTAAAAGAAGGTAGGTTTGTCTAATATTTTGTCCAAAATAGTCAGGGTAATTGATGATGGGGGGTGGAGGGGAGAGAGAACACCCATTATCTCAGTGATTGATATAGGCCTTTTTGTAATTACATCAGCCCTTTCCAAAGGAGACAGGTCATGGTACTTATAGATCTGCAGCTACAGGTTTAAGAATATTTGACAAATAACCATAATTTAAAATAGAATTATTAAAAAAGATAAGATGGATGCTGTACAACTTTTCCTGCTCATGTAGGACAGCAAAGGAAGAATGGAAACTTTTCTGCAGTTGTGAATATGACAGAATTATATTTGGATTCCATTTCACTAACATTACAAAGGGAAAGCTACTATTTTAAAATGGAAAGAATTTCCCTAGAACTACATGAGGTGAGTGCATGGGATCCAAATAGTAAGAATGTAAAGATGTATATAAGAACTCTGTAATCTTTATTACAGGTTATTGCAAGTCAAGGATCCTAGGCACATGGCTTTATAGATGTAGCTCCACAGAGTGAATATAAAACTACAGCAAGCCAAATATTTCATAGAGGTCATTATGACTGACATAATGAAGGAAAAAAATGTAACCTTGCAAAGGGTGGAGACTGCTATTCTGAAATGTTATGATCTCCTTATCTTTCAGATATCTGTATTCAGAACATCTGAAATCTCTGAAGGATCTCCCCAAAACTTGAATGTTAATGAAGTGAGTTACAAAACTCTCTTTAATTCCAATAAAACCAGTTCTTTCCTTAAATTTCTCGTAGCTATTATTTACATTAAAAAAGAAAAAAAAAAGAAAACACAGTTAAATTATTTTACAAGCATTTTACAAGCAACTGAAACACCCACAGCTCTAGTTCTCATCTATAAACAGTCCATGAAGTAATACTGTATGACACAACTGAGAACATAGCCTGAAAGAGAAAAACATCTCCCACTACTGACATGCTCTTAGCTCTCAGCTGAAGTAGGTTTTCCAGTTTGGATGTCACTCTTCAAGTCAGGAGTGAATCCATTTGGGGGAGAACAGGAGTTTCTAGGGAACTTATTAATCGTTCCCAACAAGAAAAGACTGAAATGGCTGGAGCTGCGCAACTTAAGGGAGGGAAGACTAAATGAAGACTGTGGAAATGGACTCAAAATATCTGTTGCTACAAAAGGAAGAAAAATCCTGATTTCTGTGCCTATGGTGAAGAAAAAAAGGAAGCAGTGAGGTTAAATTGAGGAAGGAATGATTGAGGAATAGGCATCAGGAAAGCTTTTAAGAGGATGTGTAAACTGCTGAAATGAATTCCCTGGGGATGTTGTGGAGCTCTCCTTACACATCTTAACGAACAAATTAGACAACATCTGTCAGGAATAGCACTTGTACAGTTCATCCTGCTCTAGGGAACAAAGAGGAACTTGACAAACTATTGAGTTCCTTTCCTAAACTTACTTTCATGACTAAAATAGGCAAAGTACTTTCTAGAATAATATTATTTATGTTTAAATTTCCTAAGCTAAAATTGAGATGATGGCAGTTATTAAGTTCAGTGATGAAATCTCTCAGAATTTTCATAGAAATTTCCAGTTCTGTTGCTCTTATAGACTATGTCTAAAGATGAAAAAAAAGCAAACACAACAGATAAGAAAATTTCACTTGCTTGCCACAAATTTCCTGTTACAAGTGAGTATATTATACCTAAATCTGAATATTTTCATTTCCAAGAGCAAACACCAACAGACATCATGAAGACGTGGACAGATACTCAAACCTCAAGGTTGAAATGGTTCCTTTTTGCAATTACTCACCAGAAACAGGATGGACTTCAAATTCCACCACTGAATTTAGGTGAATGGATAGATCAGATCAGGATAGACCAGAAAGAATATGCATTGTCCCTCCTTGGTGAGAATGGCAAACAAGAGGAGATGCAGACCTTCCACAGAGAAAATGCCCACAGAACCAGCTGCCCAATTCTGCTGTTGGCAGACATGATAACAAGCTCCTCCTGCCCACTGCAGTGAATCAAACCCAAACTTGCTGTTTGGGTCCATTAGGTATTTTTTCATCTGTTTAAACTTCTCAGCCTACACAGAGAATGGCTGGCAGCACATTTTACTGTAGCCTGTTTCAGGTAACTGTGAGATTATCTAAAGATATAAATTGTGATGAAGAGGAACCTTATGCACCCTCTTGCCTCTATACTTGAACTTGTCCCTTCTGAAAGAACAAAAAAATAAAAAAAGATAATAGAAAAACCTGGAAGGAATTTCAGAAAGAAACAAGTAATCAAGTCAATATATTTTGAAACTGTCTGCTTTAAATCAGAGGACTTATGACACACTCTACCATGTGAAACAGATGGATTTTTGAAAAGCACAGGTTTCCTATGATGTCCATTAATTTAATGATATTTTATTTTTTTTACATACAGGATTAAGTGTTCAGAAAGAGGATAAACGAGGACTAAGAAGCACTGGCAACAGGATGGCCTGAAAGTATCATCTTTGTAATGAGAAAGTAGAATTATTTAATTCAGGATGAAGAGCAAGGGGAAAAAAAAATATTAAAAAAAAAGGTCTGTTCTGTTCATTTGTTCATTTTCCAAAGAAAATTATGTAAACATCATTACTGAATGATGATGCTCATGAAGAAAGATCTTAACAGTATATTTTCAAAAGAAAGTGAAGTATCCTTCCCATATCTAACGCTCACCTTGATGTACATCTTGCCAGGGTGAAAAGATGACTTGGAAAGAACACGTTAAAAGTAATGAAATGGAAGTACTCAAAGGAATGTGCTCTTTTTACTGGCCAAGAATGTTTATTTGGTGGGTCTCTGCTTTTGAAAATCTATACTTTCCAATTGGTTCACATAATATTGCTTATGAACTATTTCTGGCCTGTCATGACTCAGAAGGATGATGTCCTAAACATGTATCAGAGCTTCCTAAGCAGGATCAGGGCTGGCTCCCTTCATTCACATGGAAATATGGACTTGTGTGTGAAATTATAATGCTTGCAAATATGAGTGATGCTTGTGGCAACTCCTAGCATTTTAGTGTATCATTTTAATCCCTTTAAAAAAGCTTTCACCTGCTATCTTTCTCTATTAGACATATGCCACACTTCATCCAGCTCCAAAGAGGATTATGAATACATAAATCAATCCAAAGAGTGCTATCCCAAACAGTGAGCTCTGAATTTTTTATTTTACCTCGGTGCGCTTTGTCTCAGTGGGCTACAGATCACTAGGAAGAAGTAATCCAAGTTGCACTTATTTGAAACTCATTCTTGGAAAAATAACCAACCTTGACCCAAGATTGACCCCAAAACAGCCCAGGACCAAAAAAAAAAAAGAAATAATCAAAGAGTAACTGGGCTGGTACTGTCCAACTAACACAATGCAGCACACACAAAATAAGAATTCAAAGCCTTTGTGCCAGCTGTGACACATATATCATCTAGGGTGAGACATTCAAAGGATCTGAATGAAACCTTTAACCTGGCTTATTTTTACCTTTTTCATTCTTCTTTGGAATACAATAGGCATTTTAAAACGAGTGTGCAGCTTTATGCGGTGTAATCCACTGCAATAGTTCAGAGCAACATTCATATGAGGAAGTCTCAAGAGTTCTACCATCTACTCCATTTTTTTCTCATTGTGTTACTCGTGGAACACTGATAACAGAGTGTGGTCCACATATAAATATGAACATATTTATACATATGGAAAGAAAGGAATCAAGTAGTAGCAGCTCAGGCTCTAATTTTGGTTTTTAATGGCTAAAAAAAAATTTTGAGTAACACCTCTGTGAATGAACAGAGTGCATAAAATGGTCCACAGACTTTTAGTTCTGTAACTGTTAGAGATAAATATATTTTTAGGTAGTTTGGTGCCTTTGAATTGTGGGGGGAAAAAAACCCCAGAAATTACAATGTAACTTGGAGTATCAAGACAATAAAAGGAAATTGTACTTGGACTCATGGAACATGGGCTCAGGTTGTCCCAAGAGCTATCAACTATCACAATCACTTAGGGGAACAGTGTCATTCTTTTGTGTGTCAAAACACTTATTTTCCTCTGTCCAGTCTGCTTTAAAAGAGGAATCAGTATGCAAAGCATTCTTGTTTTACTGTGTTCCTTGACAGAGGAAAGCTCTGAAATCCTCTAAATTACTTGTCTTTGCTGCCTCTGCACTTGTTTTGCTCTTATCGGTAACTTCTTGTTATAGACAAGACATTGATCAGTTTTTACATACAATTTCCATTTGGTTCCTTTTAGAAAGGAGGGACATCTGTTCTTGATGACTATGGGGTGAAGCAGAAGTCACATTCACACACGCATTCCCAAAATGCTTAGTATTTAAGGACTGAAATAAGTATTAGTATTTCAGGGAAAAGGACACCTTCTCCTGAAGATGAAGCTGGCTTCCCCCAAAAGTCTAAACCTCTTTGCAGAGATGTTGGTGTTAACTTCATCTCTAAAAGCTGCAAATTTTATTCATTCTACTTGGAATTGGCTACTTACAAAATTAGGGGATTGAATATGAAAATTGTTGGTGAAGGCAAAAAGAAGAACAAACACTGGCTATCAAGTGAGTGTGGAATGTTGGCCTTTAATTAAAAAGTGTCATGTTGGGGTCCCCATGCTGTTATTCAGGCATATTCATCTAACTGGGAAGACATTTAAATGCATCAAGATGATTTGGAGCAGGGGGCTGTATTTATTTAGAGTGCTTAACTGGCAAAGAAATTATCCTCTGAAAAGAAATCATTTGAGACATTTTGAATTAAACTGTATTGCTTTCTCACTTGAACCTTTTAAATAAAGCTGAGGACTAGAACCTTACTACACTGCATCAGACAAATTACTTTTCAAATTGAAAACTGGAGAAATCACTGCCTGATTCTTATGTTCTTCGTGTTCCAAAATTCTAACGTTTGAATACCTAGAAAGATCACTCAGTAATTTTGCTTCATTTTACATCAAAATAAATATGTTGCTCTTAAATCCCACTATATAACCAAAAAAATAAAGTATCAGGAATGAAGCCTGGAAAGATGGTGCTACTTGTCTTCATTCCTCTCTTTTAAATGTGCAAGATGGGAATGACAGAACAAAGAACTTCTATTTTATTTAATGAATAGGTGCAACTATGTAAATTCAAAAGCATCTTGGAAAAGACTAAAATATTAATTGCCAAGATGATTTGGATATAGAGCCTGGTCTTATTTGTGCCAGAGTAACTAGTTGTAAGTTCAACGCTTCAGTGAAGAGTAAATCATAACAGAATGTGGCCCCAACTCTGTTTCAGTCATCTATCATGGACAAACCAACCAGCCATTCAGATTTCTTAGTAGCCTCTCGGAGTTCATTTTCAAGAAAAAAGGTTTGAATAGAAGCTGGTTTTCAACACTTGAAACAACCCTTCATTCTGAAGTGAAAATCGTATAATAAAATAGTTACAGTGAAGAGTTTATGTTTGTGTACAGTTGGGTACAACTAGTTTAATATGAATATATAAATGTATATTTCTTTATGTATAACCTATAATCTTTAATCCTTTATAACTGCTCAGACTTTCTTAACAGAGGACTGAAACCAAAATAGACAATGAGATTCACAGTATCATGTCAAATCTGGCCTCTGTCTAGAAAAGCCCATCACATTTCAAACAGGTGGAACTGAACAAGATTCAGAAGTATAAACAGTCCAGTTCTTCCTTTCAAATCTCTAGTTCTGGTGATCCAGACAGTGGGAACATTTTCCAGAGCTTTTTGTGCTCCCAGATCTCCATTTTTCCACTCCATCCATCATCTTTTTAATTAAAGAAAAAAAATCAAGGAAGGTTAGAGGAACGTTTAGACCCAGGCCAGGTGGGAAACAGGCTCCAAAGGTGGCAGAGGCAGAGCAGGAGGAAGCCAAGGAGGGAGCTTTTTTTTATTTATTTAAGTGAGGGGAAATGAGAGTTTTTCCTGCACTAATAAAGAGATGCTTATTCATAGATGCTCTCCAGCACTGCTGTTTGGCAGCAGACAAGGATCCATGCCTTGCTAAGGGGGATAGTTCACTTTCATGGAAGCAATTAGTCATATTCTGTGACCCTAATTATGCCTAGAATCATGACTGTATTCATACAATATTCAGATTAGACAGAGGATGAGACCTGATTCTCTGCTAAGTTACTCTGCTTTAGGTCCAGTAAGTGCCTTCTAATTAACACTCATCTCAGTGAAAGGAAAATGAAGTCCACACTTATGCATCTACCTAGATTAGTTTAGATTTGCTTAGATTAGGGGAAATAGTCTAATGCATATGTAAGAGCCATGAGTAGAGGGCCATAGTAAAACTACCATATTACTGCTAATAAATCCTCTTCTATATTTAAACCAATTAAATTCTCATCAGCTGGGACATAATAGTTCCATTGTCATTGACTTAAAAATAAAATGACCTGATGGCAAGGAGACACTTTCACTATTGCCATTACCCACTATTGAAAAATGTGAATTGCTTGCAGGTAGTAGATGTTTCCACTTGCAATAAAATTAAAACTAGTGGACATTTCACCCACATCCAGGGATACCACTTGAGAGGCAAAAAAGACAGATTCTAATTTATCAAGAGGTACTGGTTCTTTGTTGAGAAGACAGATTTAAGCTGTTCTTGTTCATCTTCTGAAACCCACGGGAGCTTGAAAATTATCTGATCATCTAACTGAATGATTTATAACTCCCTTTTGGCCGCACACAAGTATTTGGCCCCAACAATTAATCTTCCTGGATATAATTGGAGTTAAAATTAAAACTACATTACTCCTCAAATCATTGGGATGAACTTGGCATGGACTTTTGTAACAGCTTCAGGTAACATACCTATTAACAATGGCACATAATACCATGTTTAGCCGGCCAAAAATGAAAACGAGGCAGGAAAAATTAACACAAATAACAACCTTTTATCAAGACATCAATACCTTCCAGCTGCTCAGTTGTATGGCAGCAAATTGCTGCTGCAGCAATTACATATTATTGGTAAATGAAACTATTCTTCAGCCCCAGTGGTATAAAATACAGTGTAATTAAATGTCTCTAGCAGAAGTATATTCCTGTTCCTATTCAGACCTAAGAAAGAATCAGTATCCCTAGTAAAGTTTAGAATGGATTAGAAGGGAGAGTCCAACCTCTTTACAGGCCACAGGAGACCTTTTTTGGGCACAGCAGAAAAATTACCATTTTTGGCCAATGGCTTCATTGCACATTAGCAGAGAATAAGGAGAAAGAGTGAGCCTTTTCCTGAGAACCATTAGATGCATCGGGTGCTTTTGCAAACAAGATTTCACGGGAAAAAGCAGAAACCAGAGCAGCAGGGTTAACAAGAGTCTCTTCAAAAGGGTGACCACTTTTCTTTTCATAGCAGTGTCCTGTGAGAAAATCCACCCCAGAAGTTTCATTGGTAAATTTTACTGCTTAGCTTGCTGCAGTTAATTTGTCTCTTTTTCTTCATTTCTTCTGGGGTGGGTCTCTCAGTCAAGACACCACCGACAGAATCCATTTGCCAAAATGTGGGCATTCAGTGTCATTTCAGATGCCTTCCTGAGCCCCGGCTGCAGCTCCAGAAGGGCAGAGGTATCCTAGATATCTGTTATCACAGCCAGTGGACTCAGGCAGATATTCTGGGTACTCCAGCATAAATCATTCTACAGACTGGGACTGAAGTCACTAACATTTGCATTTCAGTCACATCAGTAAAAATATTTATGATAAAATATTATCATAATATCCTCAATAGAGGAAAACATGAAATTGACTTTCTGGAAGGATTTTACTTCCTGGATAGACAGGCATTTTAGCATTTACTCTGAAATCTTCCTTACGTCATTTTATTCACTAGTGAAATGGGATTAAACTTCCCCATGTTCCACAGGATAAATTCCTGAACACCACTGAACTCCTGGGGTAAGCAGGAACCAGAGGTAAACTGGAATAGATTCAGCTTAATTCATTCAGACTGGTTCATGACTGGTCCATAAAGGTTCATTATAGGAAGGTTGTACTACCCCATTCTGTACCAGCTGGGATCACTCTGAATCATCTGCATCACGATGAGATGTGAGGCAGAAACAGTAGCTTCACCTCTGGAAGCTGCAGAGCTAGGCCCTCTGTGCACCATCTAACATTATCTGGGGGTTTTGTAGAAAACATAGGGCTGTTTACCCAGTGCTGCACTGGGTGTTGTAGACAGGCTGAAAGCTTCATATGCCATCACTTGAGAGTGGAGCATTCTTTCAAGCACTGGAATCATTACCATGTGATAAAAAAAACTAAAGCACCAACCATATTTGCTGCATCCATTGTTTGAATTTGTAGTTTTGTTAACCTTTGTTCCCACTCCCCACCCCCTTAGCCCCTCCCCCCCGCCACCTTAACAGAAAGCCTCCTGGCTTTAAGATGTACCATAATCTCTTTTTTCTTCAGTCATCCAATTTTGGTACAGAAAGTCACCCAGGAAGAACAGACTGCTGAAATGAAACTGCTGTTGACATTACATTTTCTGTTTCGTGCCCAGGTAACACAAACTCTGCTGTGTAGTTTGAGCTACATTCCAGTCCTGAAGACTAGAAAATCCAGAGGTAATAGTACCAGGAGTGAAGGACTTCAGCTTTACAGAAAAATTTCACATCAGTTTTGGACAATCTTTATGCAGCTCCATTATCATCAGTGAGCAATGTTATTTTCTAGAAGCATGAGAGGATTATAGGCTCATAACAATGGGAGCAAGACCCAGCTTGGGAAATAAATGAGGACAATATCAACCAAAAGCCTCTTTGAGACTGGGAGTCATGATGCTGCTTTATGAACGCAAAATTCTAATCCTTAAAATACAGAGGTATCCTTGTTATCTTTTTACTAGTGACCTCTCTGTGGATGATAGCTCTGTCTCACAACACCTATCACCATTAAGAACAGCTCTCCTACTATGCTCTTCATCATAGAAAACACTGAAAACTAAACAGAAGTAAGGTTGTTGTTTTACCTCAAGAAAGAGAGCTGAAAGGCAATAGCAGTGGAAGCTTCAACTGTTTTGCTGTGTGTTACAGTATGTACCTTATCAATAGTCAGTAGGACATTCAAAAAACAGCATCAATATGAAATAATTACTCCTGCATTAGAAGGCTCAGACACCCAGACCATGCTCCCTTTTCGTCGATTCAAGTGTTGTGCGTGTCCGTAATAAGGAGCTGCACAGAGGTAACAGCTTTACAAGCCAAGAAAGTCAACTGATCCTACCTTCTTTTAAGAATGGAGAATGGTAAGGCGGCAATTTTTGAGTCAACCCTTCAAAATAGCTTTGTGCAAACTGTATCCAGATCAGTATATGTTATTTGTTAAAGGTTACACATGAAACTTCAGGCAGACTTAGCAGGGAAGCTCAGCTCTGTTAAGGTGGCATTTGGTCCCTTAAAGAGCACTGGAGCATTTTGGTTCATATTTCTGCCTGTTGTCATCTAGGAAGATAAATGGAGCAGGTTGGCTTTATCGAAAGTCAGTTTTCTGAAGCAGGCAGTACTAAAAATGTCCATCGGAGGTCAGAAGATAATCCCTGATCCTCCAACATGCCTGAAGAAAAGTGATCCTTGTCAAATTGTCATTTGGAAAAGCTCCTGCATATAGAAGATGCACCTTTGCTGAGAAGAGGAAAGGAACTGAGGAAGAATCTACCTGGACGTGTTGTGATCTGGATGTTTTTTCCCCTCTTACTGCTCTAACCATGAAGGATCATAGTAAAGCTTTACCAAATAACGAAGACATATGACATAAGGGAATGAAAACTGCTCCAATTGTCAACACATTTTGTTTTGCTGCTCAGTATAAATCTTTTCTTTGCAGATGCAGATGTTATTCATTATGTTGTAGATAAATTCAGAAATGTGGTTTACACTGATTTAGCATTGTACTTAATTGGTTTTAAATCTAATGCACTGCAATAAGCCTTAAGTGCTACTTTGCTGTGAAATTTAAAAGTGAGCAGTACTGTAATTTTGCTTTGGCAGGGTTTCTCTGGAAGCAAATATGCTTCATTTCAACAGCCTCTCACTGGGAATAAAACAACAAAAAAAGTCTCTTAAAATGTAGCTTTCTTCCATGACCTCGGTTTCTAAAATCTCGCATTTGAGGACTGCATTATTTCTGGGGTTTAGATCTGCAAAACAGATACAATAGCAAATCTGGAATTGTGGCATTTAGCATTTAGCTCCTAATAATGTTAAAAGGCATCAGACTATCAGCCAGTGGCAGCTGGTGTGCCAGTGACAGGTGTCTTAGAAGCACAATGGAACGCAAAATACTGCTGATGATCTGCAGACCTGAGCACCATACCCCTATCTTCTGCCTAGACCTAGACCTTGCACAAGTCTACTCTTGTAATCAACAATATATAGTGTATCATGTCTAACTGAGAGCCAAGAAATGCTTTCAGGATGGATTTTTTGTGCTATCACCCCTTCTGACTCCTACACTTTCCATACCCTTGAATTCTTGAGGATATTTATTTTAACTACTATTTTTCAGAGAATAACTGTCCTGAAGATGTGGCAGATAGGTACCAAGCATACTAATATGGCAGCCCAGCTTCTAACCTACATACGTCTTCCAGAAATTCTCTTCTCCTTTCTCCTTTCCTTTAATTTCCAATTGAATCACTGATGTTGAGGAGTTTGACATGTTGGATTCCCAAATGAATCTCTCTGCATAATCTACCTCCTGAACCAAAAAGATGACCTTTTTTTTTTTTCTATTTTAACAAATATATTGCCTCTCTTCATTAGAAATTAGCCTTTTTAAAATATCACATTTCAAAAATATTTAGGCAAATCCAAATAAAAACCATTTTTAAACAAATGCCTATGTTTATTTCTTTTTAAGTTGTTTGTATTCACTGTATGTTTGCATTGAAATATATTTATATACTCGATCATAATGTTCTAAATAACTTTTGACTAGTAACCATCAACCATTTTATTTTTCTTATTCTCAAACTGAGGTATCTGATCTTAATAATCTTTATGTATGACTTTCTATTCCATTACTCCATATTTCCTTATAAGTTATAAAACATTATAAAACAAAATGAGACTAGGAGATGAAGGCAAAAATAAAACATCCTCTATTCCTAACATTAAAAAAAAAAGAAGAGAAGGCAAGTAACATCCTCTCTTTGAAGGCATTTATAAGAATTTTACTCAGGATTTAAGGTAAGAAAACCACAGAGTAGAAATTGAACTTGGCTGTAGTTCATGGCACAAGCACTTTGGCCAACCAAGTGAACACCAGTCCCATGTAGAGTCTAAAGATGACCATTCACCTAAGCACCTACACTAGAAAAGATCAAAATTTCTATTGAAAACAAGTAGATGACATTAAGTCAAACTAGCTGAGGACAATTTAATTTAATGTATTTATTTAGATGTCTGCCAAATGTGCACCAACACTTTGGAGTGTGTTGCCCAAACTCAGACAATGTTTGTGCAACAAACAGTTACAGGTTGAAGCTGCTCTTTGTAATTCCAAGTGAATCAGGGTACTCCTGGAGTGAACTGGTTTCTCAAAACAGAGGATATTTTTCTTTCCTCTTCTCTTTCCTGAGATTATCAGGTAACGGTATGAGTTGCTACTTTTAATTTCTAATTTTAATTTTCACATTTCATTGGTTGGTTGGTGTTTTGTTATGTGTTTTTGTTGGTTGGTTGGTTTTTTCCCCCTTTTTTTCAGGGAGATAGACAACAATTTGAAAATGGCTTTTTATTATATTGACATGATGAAAAAGTGAAACAATTACCAATGTAAAAAATGCTTCTTATTATCCCTAACTGCATGCTACCTTTAAAGAGAGTGCAAGATATCCTGTGAACTGCAGGAGAAGATGTTCTGTTAGTCTTCAGTAAGTTTCCTGGCATCTTGCAAAGTTTCAGGAAAGAAAAAAAAAAAAAGCAAAGTAAACCCTCGCAGCAGCACATTAGTTGCTTTAAGTAATGTCAGCTCTGCAATATGAACCAGTTTTTCTCAGCTTAATTTTTGTCAGTAGCAAATAAAAATAGCTGGATAGTGCCAGGAACAAGCTGTATACATCCCAGTCTTCTCACCTCATCCTTAAATCTGATCTCACTTGCCAGCTTCCTCATCTCCATTTTCTCCAGTCTGCACCACTGCATTATATTGTTCGTATCTCTCCCTCACTTTTCAGTAGAACTCCTAGCTACAGGTATCAAAACACAGATAAGGTTGTGTTCAGCAGCAGTATAGTACATCACAATCACTTATTAGAAGCAGTGATTATGCAAGAATAGGGAAAACGTAGTTTAAAGGTTCAGTTCATGACTGTGAGTTAATGAGCAACCCTTAAGAGTGATCAGCTATTGACCTCTCTTAGGATGCATTTTGAACATAGATTATTGATCATAAACCACAGTGTGTAGCAGTTTCAGCCATGGGCTTTTTTCATGACAACATCCATGTCCATGCAACTTATCTATGCCTTTCAACTCTGCAAATTTCTCTGTGCCATCTCTGTCAGCTGGGAAATACCTGAGAGTATTTATGCTTGATCTACCCTCCCAGTAATCAGAAAAATCCTATCTCTTTAGCAATGGCAGCCCAAATTTCTTAATTCCCAGAGAAAATACTGTGGATATTACCTCTTGAACAGCATATATTAGACATGTTAACTTACTAAGAGTAATTAGGGTACTTCGTATCTCAGTGAGTTCCAGTTCTTGTTTGTCACATGTTCAGCAGCTGCTGCTGCATTGCTTATACTCAGCACAACAGTAGGAACACTATTTTTTTAAATGAAAGATGATATTTAAGACAACATTGTTAAATTGGTTTAGGAGTTAGAATTTTCCGTACTTGAGCATGCTTTGAATTTTAGGGCATCCTTGAGATTCCCCTGTCACTTGACACAACTGGTTCCCTCTAAAATTTGTTTAAAATGCATTCCTGTGGGAAGTAAGTGTGAATTTATCCAGAGAATATAGCCTCAAATCCATCAAAATTTCTCATAACGTGTCTTGAACTTAACCCGTGTTTTGGAGACCCATTACTGAAAACAGTCAAACCAAATCTTCCAGACCTCTGACTGATTATACTGCAAATATACTGAAGTCTAAGAAATAGGTATCAAAATGTCTTTTTATTCCAGGGAGAACTCACAATAAGGTAGAAGTTCCAGCTTTCCTGATGCCAATAGGAATTTTGCCATTAGCTTCACTGGAATCAGGATTTAAAGCTTGGACTTGAGGCTAAAGGTCCCGTCAGCTGTTAGTAGTTCTGAAATACTGTGATCAGTAGTTTCTTTTCTTCAGTGCCATTAAGACCATCTGTGACAAGCATGCTGAGTCTTCGATAAAATGCGTTTAAAGAAAAGCTTCTTGTTGAACTCATCATTTACAATGATTGAAGTTTTGGGGAAAAGGACTCATTGTAGACAAGCTTTATAGATTTGTGATATATACTCATTCTATGGAGGTGATCTAATCTTATTCAGAGTTTTTGAAGACATTGCAATGATTTGCAATGCATGTATATATAGTTAATAGAATTTGTTGTATACTAATTCCACCCACAGTAACTCATGTTAATATGCAACATACCTATTGTTAGTTCCTGATATAGAATGGAAATACCTTACTAATTTTTGCTTGCAAAATCATTAAAATGTGCTATGGTGATTAATCACATTGGCACTTTGATATGTTCCTTTCACTTGTTTTTACAGTAAATCATTTAGCACCTTCACTGTTATTCTTACAAAATAATATCTTAGTGAGACGTCTTCGCCTTTCTCCCAAGGGGCTGATGGCACAGGTAAAGTCTGATAGATGTGAAGAAGATATTTGCAGAGGATAATGCAAAGTTTTTTAACTCCAAGAAAACTAATTCTTAAAGACTTTGGTAAAAACAAAGAAAATATTATACATGACTGAAAGTGTACTTTTTCTAAAAGAAAATAATCACTGTCATTTCAGATTTGGGTGGGAGAGAGTGAAAGGAAGATTTTTTTAAAGAAAGATGTGTTTTACTGTGTAAAAAGAGAAAAAAATGCTTGGAGACTCTACCTAAGTTCAACTGCATTTTCCTTCTCTTGAAGATTTCAGTGAACCTGGGGCAGGCAGTGAACAGAAACTTGGTGCAAAATCTACTCATCTTTGCATCAGCCTGTAAGTGCTGCTGGGGCCAAGCAAAACACTTGGCTATTAGTAAAATCACAGCTTTACTCATGAGTTTCCAGAATTAATTGTGGCCTCAAAGTTGCTTCTGCTGCAGAACTGGTCAGCAGTGAGAACAAAAGCATGATATTCAAAGTATTATTTATTGTCTGGTAATTCTTGCCAAAAAAAAAATAAAGCAGAAAGAAAACTTGTCTCTCAGCAGCAGTATCATTTGTCACGAGAGAAAATTTATGAGGTCTGTGCAATTACAGAATAAGTACCTAAAGCCGTTTTTAAAAGCAAAAGTAACTTTTACCAACCCACCAAATCCCTGCTCCCTACTCCCAAAAAGTTCTTTGTTTAAAAAATAAAGTGTAAAAAAATTGCATTTCTAGCAATATGCAAATAGATAAGGCATTAAAATCCACTTCTTATAACAGGCCTAATTTTATCTTTTGCAATTTCTTTCAAAGGTGTGTAATTACAACGACCAACATAACACTCACACTAATTTATACTATAAACACAGATGACCTGTCACAGACCAAGCTTTGCATAACATTTCGTAGAGAAAATCCTAAGCTATTAAAAAGTGTGAATTACATATGCCCACTTGCTTGAAATAGATCCTGTAAAAATTAATGTGCTTTAGAGTGCAAAATTACTGTTTATTATTTAAAATGCAACCATGGTTAGAAGTAGCCTCTAGAAAGTATATAAAGAAAAACCTTTGCCAGCTTTCCTTATCAGGAGGTTAACTGTGCTATCTGAAAAACAGATATCTGAGAAAATGAGCACAGTGGATCTACATTTTTGTGGACACATTTTGTATGTGTCCACAATATGCATGAACATCTGTACATAACTCATGTTCCTATAGTGCCTCTCTGTCTTCTTCTTGTAACTCTATGACAAACTTCTTAATAAATATGCTCAATGTCTTTGTTACAGTATAAATACTCTGAATTTTAAATATAGAAGATGTGCCTACTTGCCACACGTGGTGACCCCGTGCTTTTGGCTGCAGCACTCCACTCTTAATTCACACATCAGACACTCTGCCTACGCTGTGTTAGCATCTGCCTGACTGCTCTGATTTGCAAGAGGGAAGCTGGATGTTTGCTACTTATGCACAATAAAACACCTGTCCATCAGTATGTGAATTTTGCAGAAACAGGACATAAACATCTAATAACACCTCTCTGCCTTCTTTAAGTCTCTGTAAATACAAGGGCACTGCACTGTAAGTGTTGTCCTTTTTATCTTCTGAAAGAGATCAATGCTTAATCAAGAAATAATTCACAGAGGGGAAGAGCAAAGCCTCCATTCAAACTTTGTTCAGAAGCTGTCCTCTATCTATCTTTTGTCCATGAAGTCCACTGAAAGGATTCCATTAATCTTGTGTTTTGTCTTTCACTAGAAAACTGAAAGAAAAAGGGGAATGAATACTTTCAAGGAGAGGAACAGCCTCTGTAAAGAGCAGGTCTTCACAGACTGTTACAGTTGGACAGCATTTAGGCACCAAACACCATACTGCACAGTCAGGTTTCTTTACTCCCAACACTAACAGGGAGCTACGTGCCTGTGTAGGAAAGTAGAGGCTTAGACACATTCGAGAATCCAACTGACGTGAAGGAATTGGGACTGAGAATTAAAAATAATGATGAGCTATGCCCTCAGAACACCACACTCATGAATATATTCCTTCTTATTTTGACCACAGGGTTTGTGGTTTGGGCTCCTGCCTTTTGACCAAAGAACAGTCCTTTTCATGTCTGGAAGTCTGATGTATATACGTAAGGTGAGATACATCTTACTGGCTAAATGGGGGCAGCAACAGTGTAGTAGTCTGAAAGACCCTATTGACTTCCTTTTTAGCCAGAAGAGTGCTGGTCGAAAAAGACAATGTTGTTAGTGGTCTAACTCATCCTGCCTTAATGTAAATACTAATATTTGGTCAGAGGAATTGCACCTCTAACTCACTGACTAAAAGGACTAAGATTACCGAGATACAGACAGGGATGTTCAGAATATCTCTCCTGGACTCCAGTTGCCTGTCTGGAATGTCCTGTGTTGTATGTGACAACACAAGCATCTCAGACACCCTAGGGAACCCCCAAAGTCAGACACTTGTCAGCCCTGGAACTGGTATTCCAAGTACTCCAGGACACTAGACATGTGCCTTTTGGCAATCAAGTCCTAAAATGGAATTTATTTCACCTGACTTTAAGCATGTACAAGCAGGTGTCTAGATCAGAACTGTTTGTCTAGCATCCCATAATATTCAGCAGAGAGCCTGACTTTGCCTGGCACAATTTGGTAAAGGCTGGGAAGGAATGTTCAGGTAAATAAGCAACAGGAACTGAACTTCAGAGACAAGTAATGGCATAGTTTGTGATATTCCACAAATGGAGTCTCAACTCAAAATAAATTATTTGAATATTTGCTTGTATTTACCATCTGAGAAGACTATGATTGAACTGGGCATTTGGTGAATAAGAAGCTGGACATGAGCCTGTAACATGCGATTGCAGCCCAAGAAGGCCAGATATATCCTGGGCTGCATCTGAAGAAGCGTAGCCAGCAGGTCAAGGGAGGGGATTCTGCCACTCTACTTCTCTCTGATGAGACCTCACCTGGAATACTGCTTTCAGCTCCGAAATCCTCAACAGAAGAAAGACACGGACCTGATGGAGCAGGTCCAGAGAAGGGACATAAAAATGATAAGAACAATGGAACAACTTTCTTATGAAGAAAGGCTGAGTGTCAGGCTTGTTCAGCGTGGAGAAGAGAAGGCTCTGGGGACACTTTTTTTGTAGCCTTTCAGTGCTTCAAGGAGGCCTATAAGAAAGATGGGGACAATCTTTTTAGCAGGGCCTGTTGTGATATGACAAAGGGTAATGGTCTTGAACTAAAAGAAGGTGATAGACGCCACATCCCTGGAAACATTCAAGGTCAGGTTGGATGGGGTTCTGAGTAATCTGATCCAGTTAAAGATGCCCCTGTTCACTGCAGGGAGGTTGGACTAAATGACCTTTAAAGGTCCCTTCCAACCCAAAGCATTCTATGAAAATTGTCTAGATTTAAAATGCATGAAATGTCATCAAGGTACTGAAGACAGTGAGGTCAAGGACCAGGCATTTTTGTGTACTGCATTATTTAATTCACGCTTCACACCATGCAAAACAGTTTTCTCTTCATCTTGCTGGAAGCTGCAGAGGCCGTTTTAATGGGAAAGGAGAGGAACCAAAGGCATAAAATCCCCTTTACTGGGGCCACCTGACACATGGTCTGTTAACACAACAGGAAAGACACAGCAGCAATGTAGAACAACTCTCTTCACCAAAATTCATTCATCCCTGAAGCATATACAGGTATTATGAAAAATGACAGTGTGCTGGAAAACTTGCCACCAGAAGCAAAGACTCAGGGAAGTACTTTTAGAAGGTAAGTTCATTTCCAAGGGGAGGGGAGACAGCTAATTTAAGGAGTGCAAATTTTAGGTGACCCTATTTCTGAAGTACAAGCTTATGATGACTTAGATTGAACTGACTAGCACTTGGGAGAGACTAATCTCCCACTTCATTGATAATAAACTTACAATAAACGTCTGATTTTCAGATGATTGAAGTTTTATTACTGATTGATTATTTCTGCCATCAATCCCAAAAGATGGATTTATTCTGCAGTCAAAAGCTATGTAAACATAATAAAAGTAGTTAGTATTCATCTAGACCAAAGTTAGGTTAAATATAACTACTTAAGCTTCTGCTGGGTCTTTGGCAGCTCATATTTTAGTTTCCTGTGACCGAGCTCCTTATTTATGGAATGTAGATAAAACTTTATCCATTTGTTAAGCCAGCAAATTTATATGGAGAAGAAGTAGAAATAAGTAAGATCCTAGACTGTTCCAGTTATTTGAGACACATTAATTTATTGTCAGATTAAATAAAACAAAGTAACAAATTGATATATGTTACATAAGAGATTAATAAATTGCTCATGACTTTGCTGGCCAAGCTTCCTTTTATAAAACAAGGGAGATTCCTGTAATTCATTTGATGTTTCTCTAGTCATCAGTTCCCCTTATTCACCCTCATACTTTGTTTTAGCTTCTCACATTGCAGTATTACTAACACCTAACTGACTGTATTCAAGTGTCCTTGTTGTGGAGGAATCCAAGTGAAATTGATTTGTCAGCTTTTAACTTTTTCCTTTAAAAATTCTCCATCTGTGTCACAGTGTAATTCATGCCTTTGTTTTACACTGTCCCACATCTTTGTTTACAATATTCTACCCATGGCAATCAAGAGTTTGGCTCAATGTAGATGTCTTTGTATTTATATGCGAGGAGTGAGAAATTAAAACAAAACCAGTAAGGAGGAAGAGAAAAGGGGAGAGAACGCCATATTCAACCTCATTACTTAAACAAAACAAGAGTTTACTCATACAGAATGATGCTCCTTTGTTCTTATTCAGGCCCAAATACATTACTGTTATTTTAGTCTTCTCTAATGATATTCTATGTGGCAATGGATAGTCTGTTATATTTATACATTAGAACAGTGGAAACACAATGAGAGCCAATCTCTACAAACTAAAGAGTTATCAATTCTCACAAAATTGCAAATTCAGACCATCGGTGATTTGCTATATTTATTTTCATACTTTAGCATATTCCCACATTTGTTTGAAGAGTTACCCCCTAGGCTGGGGATGTGAATTTCCCCCCTGTTGCAAAAATAAATGCTTTTAAACCCACGTATATCTACTTGTATCACAAGTAGGTGACTTCATAAAGACTGAGTTGTGACCACAGATTCACTGCTTCTCATTTTGTTTCTAAAGCTTGAAATAAGGGAGGTTGCTGGTGGGTATGCTCACAATCACACTGTGCTTAGCTTTTCCAAATGAAAGGTAGGTTATGCTCGAGCTAGAAAAAAAGAAGTACCCATAAAAGAGTTAATTGCCAAACGTATAGATAAATCATTTTATCTTTGTGCAACACACACACAACTTCACTTAAGGAATTAAGTACTTGATGGTTCAGGATTAGTTATTTTCCAGTCTCTGTTGCCTCTCTTTGTGAAGCTCTTTGGGGACTATACAGTGCCTGCTGCACACAACTAGTAATTGCCAGACTTAGCCATTTCTTAGTAATTACAGATCAGTTCCTGGGGGCAGGGATGAGGCACTGTGGTCTTCTCCAGGAAAATGCACAGGGAAGACTTGACTACAGAGATAAATAATAAATATAAATAGCCATAAATAATAAATACTAGTAAATGACAATGTTTGGGGGCAGCTGTTTATCTTATGTAAAACCACATAGCTTCTTCCAGCTATAGTAGGGTGACATCAGTTTGCACAACAAAAAGGACTTCATCCCCAAAGGAACCCATTTCATCCAGTAAACCTGCTTTACTTATCACCTACACTGTGTACACATTAGTTGTGACCTAATTAGTTTTCTTGGTAGCGATATTCAAGACATGTATAGAGATATGTCAGTCTACATCTCTTGGTCCAGCAATGATGCTTTACTCCCTGGTTCCAGTATTACAGAAATAGAGCTTTGGATGCCTTAGGCTGAATGTACACATATGTCAAAGACACCTCCAAATTGCTCCTACATAATAAGGAAGGAACCTACTGGACGACTCTCTGTATGTTCTTGAAGATCTCCAAGCATCACGTGTTCTGTATCTGAAGATGTTTAAGGTTGTGCTGTTCAGATGTTGCAGTAATGATGCAGAAAAGTGCAGTAGTTATTAACCCTCTGAACACTGTCAAACACATTATTGCCCTTTGTCTTTTTTTTCAGTGTCACTAACTGGAAGAAAACGTAAGGACTTTAAAGGGATTAAGGGCTCAGTTCCTCTGTAGTTTACCTAACAGCAGAAGACTATTATTGATTGAGGGCATGACAAGAACAAAGTCTTAAACCCACTTTAAGCAAACAAAAAGAGTGCCCTGCACTCTTCAAAGACTGATTTCAGCTTTTTTTTTTTCTTGTTTTTCTTTTTTTTTTTCTTTTTTAACATTAAAGAAAGTTTCATATGGGCTGACACATACATTTCAGGTTTCAAACCCAGGCAATTTGAAACAGCCATGGTATTGAACCTAGAAATTGGAGTACATAACGGAAATTCTGACATGAAGCATCTCTTTAAACGGTTTGAGTGACATTGCCATAATAAAGGTAGGATCCCTATCATTTTGAACACTACTTCCAAATTTCTTTCATTTAGGATTTTGTTCAGGTGGCCTATCTACATTTCACAAGCCATTGTAAGGATTAATGATGCCAAAAATGTTGTGAGCAAGCTCTTCAACTGCTATAAATCAAAGCCGTTTCACTGAATAAATTGTTTTAATGGAGCTATGCTAATTTACATTAGGCAAAGATTTGTTCTTAGAGTAGTGCAGGAGTTTCCCTTTGACATTATGTGATCTCTTTATGACTAGGCTAGATTGGTCAGCCTGGTTCTAGTCACCTATGTGTGGGTAACTGAGCTTGGCACTGTTGATTTGTATGGGAAATCAGTTGTCTATCTGTAAAATAAAAATCACATGATGGTGCAGAAGCTCACAGTTAAGCCAGGGGTCTTGTGCTTCCCATTCCTTTAAAGGGGATGAACTATTTTTGTGCTTCCAGGAGAACATTCTTGAAAAATGTGCAGCACTTGCACATTATGTTCCATGGAAGCTTCCCAAGCAATCTCTCCAACTGAGCTCTGAACGAGCTGAAGTTTGCTCTTCTAAAATCTAAAACCTTTGTCTAACGTTCAGCATGCTCAGCAGGATCCAAAACTCCACAATGTTGTGATCACCGCAGCTGATCATAAGGCTGTCACTGACAGAGGTATTACAAAAAAAGGTTTTCTTTATTATAGAAGTCACTGAGAAATGGTTTGTTCATCTCAGTCTAATTTGCCTTAACACAGCTATCAGGTTTGTGCAGTGGGTATTTCCGCTCTGTATCAAATAGAATAAAAAGCAAAAATGAGCTTTGGACTTGAAGAAAAAAAAATGGATTTCAGCAGAAGAAAAGAAATTCAAATCTTGTGGTGTAATGATATCACTTATCTACTGCATAAACCAGAAATAATAAATACTTCATCCAATGTCAACAAAAATATGACACGTAGAAGACAAAAGATAATTCTTTTCTTCCTCTGGGACTGAGGTGTCAGTCTAACCAATAAAAGTCCATTGTATGGTATGTATTTTTTCACTAGTGGAAAACGTACGTATACAAATTTTATTAGGGAAAAAAATATGTAACCTTGACTGCGGTGAGTCAAACACACAAAAATATCAAAATATAGCACTAAGGAGTTAGAGGTTTGGTCATGTCTTTTACTGAACCCTTGCCTGACTCTAGGGGCCTGAAGGGCTGCCTATAGGTCCTGCAATATCTACTCACCTTATGGAAATACCTCCCTGATCTTTCAGCAGAAGGAAAATGCTCTTTTCAGAACAGACAGCAGAGGGACAATTATGGGCCTCTAAATGAGTTTTCACCTGGAGAGAGCTTGGTTCTCACCAATCTGATATGTCATAGAATCATAGAATTGTTCTGTTTGGAAAAGACCTTCAAGATCATCAAGTCCAACCTTATTCCTAGCCCTATGTCATCACACTGTAGAAGGTTAACCATATTCTTCCAAATGTTTGTTGGTAAAATTTTGTTCAAATTAGATATACTGAGAGCATGAGTTGAATTACATTTTATGCACAACAATATACCTTTAACGAATCTGAGGGTTACGGAAGATTTAGTGTTTATAGGGTGGAGATAGAGAAAAGAAAAAGAAAGATCCAGTGTTTGGAAACTTGAATTTAAATACAAAACTAGAAAAAATGATTGAAAGATGTGTCAAAAGTATTTTGGAAAGCAGACAGAGATGTGTCCTACTCCAGGAAAACTGGGAAAAGAAACGGGACAAAGAGTTAAAAAGTCTCTTCTGTATTACGGAGAAGGACGCACATCCCACCTTCTGCGTCAGTCTCTTTTCTGACTGAAAATTAGGCTCCTTCATTTTAATTGCAAACCCTTGCTTTGGTCTCTTGTGACCATAAATTTCATGGGCTAGTCAGAGATTTCCTTTAATCAGCTCTGAATTTCTTCTTATCCTCTACCCTCACAGATTCACCATGCCCTCTAAAATAACAGCTGCAGATACTACTGACCTGAATCCAATATTTATGCACAGCTCCTGGCAATGAGCTGTTCCACACATGGTTTATCACAATCCCCAAGTGGCAGGGGCATGGTGGGCAATGCATCTGATCTCACACAGTTGTATTTAGGGCTAAATGGGAGTTCTACCCTTTTGAGTACCTGTTCTACCTGGACATTAAGGTAGAAGATTGTTTTTTAGGTATGCTTTCCTCACTTTTCAAGCAGCTTTATCACTTGCAAAGCAACATTCATGCAGAGTGTTTTGATTCACTTAAGTTTGTCATCCATAACTAAGAAAATCAAAGGATCACAGAATCATTCGGGTTAGAAGAGACCTTCAAGATCTTAAGATCCATTAACCCAACACTGCCAGGTCACCACTAAATCATGTCCCTGAGCACTAAAGCTACACATAGTCATAGAACATCTACACATCTTTTAAGTACTTCCAGGGATGGGGACTCTACCACTGCCCAGCCTGCTCTACTGCTTGACAACCCTTTCTGTGACAAAATTTTTCCTAATATCTAATCCTAACTTCCCCTGGCACAATTTAAGGCCTTGTTCAATTGCTTGCTGCTTGGGAAAACAGACTGACCCCCACCTTGCTATAACCTCCTTTCAGGTAGTTGTAGAGAGTGAGAAGGTCTCCCCTGAGTCTCTTTTTCTCCAGGCTAAACAACCGAGTCCCCTCAGCTGCTCCTCGTATGACTTACTTATAAGCCACAAAACAGACAAATGTACGGCAAACAATCCAGTCAGCAGAAGAATAACAGAAGTCTGGATTGAAGAAGAACAGGGTGACAAAGAAGGCCTCTCACACTTTACCACCTAAGCCAGCATCTGCCTTTGCAAATGCAGAACAGCCCTCAGCAAGGGGAAAGCTTCACACATCAGCGCCTAGACAAGCTACCAGATAAATATGGTGCTAAAAGCAGAATCACCTCCTTCTGAGGTTCATCAAAAGCCTCCGTGAGACATAGACATAATAATAAATATGACTATTATGTTAAAGTGAGAAGGGGGAAAGAGGGAGGAGTGAATCCCAAGTAGCACAAAGAAGCTAAACAAGCTGCAGCCCAGCTGAATGCCAGGGTACCCAAATGAAAAAGCACCTACCAGATGAAAAGGTGTGTAATGAAGTCACTGACTGCAGTTTGTCAGCCAAGCCATAGACCTCATAAAGCTGGAAAGCTAGAAACAACCCACAACAAAGAAACCTATTACATTACAGAGAAGGCAACTATCAAAACTGCTTAACAAATATATCTAACATCAAAGCCAGCAGCCAGCAAGAGGCATCATTAGGCATCCTTAGAAGGAATGGTGGGACTAGAGAGTGTCAAAAATAGAAGGATCAACAGATAATGCATTACAATTATAGGCACCATGAGATCTCTATAGAATCCTCTGGGAAAACACAGCTTACAGTATGCAGTAATTCTCATTAAATGTACTTTCATGATTGGATTTGCCAGTGCTGCTTCCTTTCCTATATTCTTCTTTCTCTTTTTTCATCTGTAAGGTGCAATAGTTCACTATCACTACCACACAAACAAACTTTATTCCTTTGTTTCCTGAAAAACCTTGCTGATAACAAAAACATTATTTCATTTAAATGGGTATTTTTAACAAGTTTATTTAACATTATTTACATAGCATCCCTGCTAAGCTGTGATGGCATTCTATGTCCTACCAATGCTGGACAAGAAGGTAGCCCTGCCTTGAAAGGTTTGATAGCTAAGACATACGGTAAGAGAGTTTCCAAAAGAAAGAACACAGGAAAATAGTGCAAGAGCATTCACTGCCTCTTTATCTAGTTGCCACAGAAAAGAGTTGTAGTCCTTGACAGTTAGGTTGTAGTCATCATAGCAAAAGACATTTCAATGACCAAAATACGGTGACTTGGGAAATGTTTACAGGGAATCCCCCCCAACCAAGTTTGAAAGTGAGGTCAGTTATATTGTGCTCATTGTACTATTTATGAGCTAGGAAAGAGTTACAAAGAGGGCTATTTCCTAAGGAATGCACTCTTCGGGGAAGATCTCTGGTTATGACAACTGATTTTGGAGGATAAGGCAGAAAAATAGTAAGGGATCTTCATGTCAGAGCATCCCGGGGAAACTAGGAAGGGCTATTGTGTAGTGGCTGAAGACAAGCTTCCCAGAGGTTAGGAGTCCTGGCTGGCTGTGCTGGGCAAAAAACAACCTTTGAAGTAGCTTCCTTTACATAGACATAGAGGAAGAATGGCCTCACCTAGACCACAGAAAGCACGCAACAGTTGTGGTGACACATGAATGAAAAATGAAAAAAAACCACCTTAGGCAACTATCACACAAACAGTGACATACAGGACAGAATTTAAATACAAAAATCAAGATTTCTAAGTTGAAATAGTGTATTTCAGGTATAGCTAAATGCATCTTTACAACTTCATTGACTGGACTAGTTAAATCTCTGGTAAGTACAACAGGAGTTTAGACACTTGGCTCACATGTAGACAGCTGAACTAGAGACACATTTAGATCTCCAAATCTCAAGCTGAATCCCACCCTTGCAGTAGGATTTCAATGAATACAGGCATCTAGTGCCCTCTTAGATTCTCCTGGCTTCCATACACTGCAGCAAAAAGACACAAATGACTCTATCCTGAGTTTTGCACATATCTGTCATGGCCACATATTTTTTTTTTGATACCCATGAGAGTATCAAATGACACAAGACATCTGTGTTTCAGCAACCAAATCCAGTCACTTATGTGTTAAATTTCCACTTCTAGAATACAACCTATCCAACCCATTTTAGATGTCTACCTTAAGATGAGTTGAAGAGGAATAAATAGGAAATTCAAAATGAAGCAAATATATATAGATAAAGTATAAAATATTATCATGTTCCTGCTACAATTTCTGTGTCTCTTGAGCTTCCTAGTGATATGTCCACTAATGCTTTATGCACATTTTAAGCACTATTGAAAATAGTAATTCGGGTTTTCTCCTGGATTCGGTGAGGATAGGGTTAGTTTTCACAAGAAGCTGGGAGGGGTCACAGCCAGGACAGCCAATGGGATATTCAACACCATACTGACATCATCCCCAGTATATAAGGGGGGTGGGGGAGAGATGGCCAGGGGAAGTGGGCACAATTCCAATGGACCTCCAGGTGGTGAGCAGTTGTGTTGTATGTCACTTGTTTTATATGTTATTTCATTAGCATTATCATTATTACTGTTGCTTTCTTCTCTCTTTTTGTTGTTTTATTAGACTCTCCTTATCTCAACTCACCGGGTTTTACTGTTTTTCTTCCAATTCTCCTTCTCATCCCCCAGGAGCAGGGAGGCGTGAGCAAGTGGCTGCATGGTGTTTAGTTGCCAGCTGGGCCTATATCATGGTAAGTTTATTGAAAATGTTGTGAATTATTTTTTTGTTTGTTTTCAAAACAGCTATATTTTTCAACCTGTTTCCTAGGTAAATGAAATCTATATGATCAGTCTGTGTGTTATCTGTCATTTCCTTGTCCTCCATCCAAATACCTTTAAAACTTAATTTTCAATTTCAGCCATCTGCGAGAGAGGGAAAAGATCTCAAAGCTATTAAGGACAAATAAGTTTCATTAAAACAGCAGATGAATAAAGGCAAGTGATGTAAAATAGCGATCCCACTGTGGAAGTGTCCAGAGGTTTTTGTCAACACCAGAATTAAAATATGTCAAAAAATCCATGGCAGTAAAAGGTACAGAAAAAGCACTGATTAGAATGGACACTTTATGAGATACAGGATAACACAGCCATGAAACACAAAGACAAAAGACAGCAGCCATCAGAAATCTTCGTCCATAAAACTTCAAAACTAAAGAAATTATTTGGTAAAGAAGTTAATCTGAAAATCACCATGGCATGGTGGTGTTTGTGATACGGTTAGATGCAGAAAAATCTACAGGGCAAGAAAAGAAGGGGACAGAATCATGAATATTTATTAAGAATCAGAAAGGATTAGGAATATATTCCAATTAACTTGCTATTAAAGAATGGTGGGGAGAAACTCAAGACATAAACATGTTGTAGCCAGACAAAGTAAATTTCAGTTTAGAACAGGGAAACTGTGACTTGCATTCATGCAGTTTCCCTATAAACAAGACAGAAAATTATTTCTAAACATTAAGTATCATTTGCGTTTCTGATTATTTTTTAAATCTTTTTTAAGTTTTCAGAACATCAGCAGAAATTCACTCTGAGCACTGTTTACAGGGGCTACATTTAGAAATGAATTTGAGTATCCAGATCACTTTTCTTCGCCTCTATTTTAAAGTCTGAGCTACTCATCTGGTCAAGACAGTCTCAAAAGCCAATAAAAAAACAAACCAGCAGCAACAAACAAAGTCCAGAAACCATTTAACTCTATGATAACTGTCTTGATTTGGAACAAAGCGCCTTCAGGAGGAAGCTTAGGCAGCGAGCTGAACACCTAATTTCAAATGTCCCCTCCAGACTGTAGCTCAGAAAACCACTTTTGGAATTTATAGTCTAAATGGTCAAAACCAAAATAAGACCTGAACATGAAAAGTGTGTGTGGTGAGGAGAAAAGCCCAGCTGTGAATATGGCTCTTTGTCTCACAACTTTGGAAGAGGATGCCTAAATTTTAACTAAGCCTTTTTTATCATACCTACATCTTTTACTGAATGTAGCCCAAGTTTTATTACACTCTCATACACTAATCTGTACTAGTTTAAGATTTATTTAGACTAGGACAAATCAACACAATATGTTTGGGCTGGGAAGGGATCCGTCTTGGTTCTTGAAATGCCAAGGTGACAAGAAAATGCTGATTTATCTTTCATGCCTCTACATGTCTCTTTGCATATTGATTCTTAGGAGCAAATGAGAAGGGAACTTGTACTTTTCCTTTTTCCTGTCTATGAATGGCATTATGGCAATGCAGAAACCAACAGAACTCTGCCACCAGTCTCAATGGCATTTGAGTCTCATTGAAAGCTAAAACATTTCTGGACTCTCTTGCTAAGCTTCCTTCTATATAATCTATAGATGCACACACACACACACACATATATATATATATCAGAAAGTTAGCCCTTGAAACAGTGTCTCTTTCCTTCCATGAAGTGCTTCAATGCTTTTTCTTTCTGTTGTCGGAAAAGGTAAACAGAAATCTGTGCCACTTTTATCCTTTCCCTGTTCATGGTAACAGAAATGGTGCAAGGAAGTTGCAGCACAACCAGACATAAGAGGAGCAGATTGTTTCTTCCTGTGATGACAGGAAAAATAACATTGCTCAATTATTAAGTGCTACCAATTACTTGTCGAATACACAGCCAACTTTGCAAGTGAATGTTTCCATCTCTTTAAATCTATTCAGAGAAAATCTGAATTTACTAAGCAATCAGCCACTTTCTGGTAGTGTTCAACGGGAAATAACAGCTGGCTAATTTAAAGTCAATGATAAAGCTACAAGATTTAGTACAAATCAACCAATGTGGAGAATTCTGTTACATAAAGCCCTGAAGTAGCAAATCCTTCTCACTGCTTCATTTGTAATCCTACCTAAAAGCTGCTAGTTCACAGACAGGACACAGGTGTTTGGGGAAACCAGCTCTAGCAACTGAAGTCTCAGTTTCCTTCAGTTAATGTTAAAGAAGTCCAAGTCTCTTACAAAACTACAAGTTCCCCAGAAAACTCTCTATACCTAGAGAATCACAGAATCACAGAATTTCCTAGATTGGAAATGACCTTTAAGATCATCTATTCCAATCATTAACCTAACAGACCTTGACTAAACCCTATCCCTCAGCACTGTGTCTACGTGACTCTTCTATCCCTCCAGGGATGGGACTCAACTACTTCCCTGGACAAGCCATTCCAGTGCCTGAGAACCCCTTTGGGTAAACAATTTCCTCCTCATATACAATCTAAATTTCCTTGGACCAGCTTAAGGCCATTTCCTCTTGTTCTCTCATATGTTATTTTGGTGAACAGACCTTCTCTCACCTCCCTACAATTACCTGAATGGAAGCAAGAAGGTGTCCCCCAAGCCTCCTTTTCTCCAAGCTAAACAACCCCAACTCTCTCAGCCACTCCTCATCAGACGTGTGCTCTAGACCCTTCACCAGCTTTGCTGTCCTTCTTTGCACATGTTCTAGTGCCACAGTGTTCTTCTGGGAGTGAGGGGCCCAAAACTGAACACAATACTCAAAATAAACTAGAGTTTATCTAGAATAAACTGTATTCTACTTGTGGCATGAAGAAACCTGTGTAGGTATTCCTAGGTGCAATATCTTGCATTTCCTGTTGTTGAACTTCATAAGGATCCCACCACAAGGCCCTTTTCTCTAGCATGTCAAGGTCCCTCTGAATATTGGCACAACTGCCTAGTGCATTGTCCACTCGTGCTAGCTTTGTGTTGTTTGAGAATCCATTGTAGGTGTGTTCTATCCCATCATCTAAATCATTAATGAAGAGGTTAAATGGTATTGTCCTCAGTATCAACATGATTACCATAAGTTCTTGCTGACTACTCCCAATCACCTTGTTGTCTTTCCTATGTTTTGAAACGGTTTCCAAAATGAGTCATTCTATTACCTTCCCAGGGACTGACATGAGGATGACCAACCTGCAATTCTTTGAATCTCTCTTATTGCCCTGTTTGAAACAGGACTGCCCTTTGCTTTTTTCCATAAATCCCTCCCATATGACACAGCCTTTCAACCATGGTCAACAGTCACATCTCACTGACATCTGTGAGCTGCCTCAGCATCTATGGGTGTGTCCTGTTACATGCCATGAACTCCTGTTTGCCCGGTTTGTTTAAATGACCTCCACCAAGGGTAGGCTTTCCTTAGTCCAGACTTTCCTTTTGCTCTCAGTGGCCTCGGATTCCTGAACATCTGTCTTACCAGTAGAGGATGGAGCAGAATAGTCACTGAATACTTTGGTATTTTCCATGTCCTTTGTCTTCAGATAACCTGTCCCATTAGCAGCTGATCCGCATTTTATTTAGTCCTGCTTTTGCAGAGATCTTTCTTGTCTCCCTCCACGTGTCTTACAAGATTTAACTCCACCTGGGCTTTGACTTTCCCAACCCCATCCCCTCATGTTCAGCCAATGCCTCTTACATTCCTCCTGTCCTCCTCTCTACCTCAACCTCTTGTAGGGTTCATTTTTATGACAGTCATTTATCAGAACCTCCTTCTTCAGCCCCGCAGGACTCCTGCTGCCTTTGCTTGCCTTCCTGTAAACCATGATGTATTATTATTCTTGAGCTTAGACAAAGTGATTCTTAAAAATTAATCAACTCTCCTGGACACTTTTTTCATCTGTGACTGTCTTCCATGGGATTCTTCCAAGAAGATCCCTATAATTCTCCTGTGTAGTGGAAAACCAGAAGGCTACACAATAGCCTAGCAGTTACTTCCCCAGAAAGAAAGACTGAAAAACATTGTAGTTAGTTTTAATGAATTAGGTGTTGCATGTTGCCTTGCTTATCTGTCTTGATGGGTTTTTTTCCCAATTTAATACAAATACTGTTTCTTAAACTAATTAATCTTTGAGACTGGGGAAAACTAGATCACCAAGCACCAGAAATCTTATTTTAGTTTTCTCATGTTTGTGTGTGGAGGCTCTAATGAGTGGAATGGACTGCCCAGGATGGTGGTGGAGTCATCATCCCTGGAGGTGTTTAAGGAAAGACTGTGGCACTTAGTGACACAGTCTAGCTGATGTCATGGTGTTGGGTCATAGGCTGGACTTGATGATCTTGGAGGTCTATTCCAGCCTCAGAAATTCTGTGATTCTGTGAGTGTGTTAATAATTCTTTCTTCACATTAGAAAGAAGTTCTTGTTGCTAGACAAGTTCTGGCAGAAGAGTTGTATTATTATTATTTAATTATGCATTTTAAGTATGGTGATTGACTTTCTGAAAGAAAATACAACAACAATAATAATAAAAAATATACCCAGATACCCTAAGGTGATAGATAATGCTTGGGCACATAGTTATCATGCCTTACAGATAATTGTTTATGAAATGTAAGAATATTCCATGTTCCTAGATCATAATGCCACAGCATCTTATGAGGTAAGTAGCACAAATGTTAAAACACTAACCCAAAGTATTATCCATTGAGATGTCTCAAGGCCAAGGACCTGAAAAACACTGCAGTGACTGTCAGGTCAATGACACTATCGTATCAATGAATGTGCTGTTTCTCAGCTCAAAGGAGATACTTGTTAAAAGAGCAAAATGTTGTGTTGAACCTGAAGAGAAATTATGCAGGACCAATGTCTCTATAGTAGTTTAGCTCTTAAGTTACAAAGAGAGGGTTCTATGTGTAAAAAAAAAAAAAAAAAAGAGAGAGAAAAAGAAAAAAAGAAATTGCCCCTGGTTTTCCAATCATTAGAAACTAAGCGGTACTGTCTAATCACATGATTCATGAAGAAGAGTTGTTTTTAAATAGCAAGAGTGAAATAACGTCATTAATTGTGTCCCTGATCTAGCAAAGCTCTCAAGTATGTCCTTAACCTTAAGTGTATACTTATGTCCCATTGACTGTGTAGTGACTGAGTCAAATACTGATAATTTAATTCCATGATTAAGGTAATTTTTTGGTTCCTGACCTGTAAGAGTACTGTGACAAAAGGGTTAGCACAGTCCAACTAAGTAAAAATTTAAAGAAGGAGAGATATTTTACCAGATATCCAAGCATTGTTTCTAGATGTATAACCCTCAGTAAACAATGCTAAAAGATTTTGAGACTTGTTGAACACAAGAAGCTATTTTGATTGCACAATGGATAGAGCGTATGTAAGGAAACACTTAGGAAAAAGCTGCTGTTGTATTTCCATGATCTCCAAATTTATCTCTCCCTTAATAAACCTATGCAAAGGCCTTATCAGCCTTAGGACCATATCTGACTCAAAAGGCAAGGCTTTCTGTATCACATACTCCTCTTTTCTTACTTATATCCTCAGCTGTTTCAATTCCCCAGATCATCAAGTCCAACCGTCTACTAAACTTTATCGGGACCACTAAACCCTGTCCTGAAGTGCCACATCTACATGGTTTTTGAACCCCTCCAGGGATGGTGATTCCACCCCCTCCTTGGGCAGCCTGTTCCAAGGCCTCACCACTCTCTCAGGAAATATTTTTGTCCTAATATCCAGCCTAAACCTCCGCTGGTGCAACTTAAACCCATGTCCTCTTGTCCTATCACTAGTCACCTGGGAGAAGAGACCAACAGAAGAAGGAAACAAAGAAGAGACCTGGGGGAAGAGATGTTATGGTGTCAACAGATGAAAAGAGGTATAAAAAAGGAAATGGTCCTAGAGAGTCACCTAACTCAAAAACCATGTTAATATTGTGCCGGGTGTCCAATTCCTTCACCCCAGCTTATCCTAGGTAAGTTGCCATTATAAAGAAGCAACAAACTATGAAAACTACCCTAAACCTGCATTTGCAGGCAAGATAAGATGAGCAAGAATGCATACTGAGGGCTGTTAGGGCAGACAAAAATGGGTCCTTCAAGAAGACGTATGGGATGAGACTGAGCTTATTGCTAAGAGGGCTCCTAAAGAATGAGATAAGGGGTATAGTAAGAGGTGTATGGATAAAGTATGTTGTGCTGAGAGAAAATAGCAACTCGCAGGCTTGAGGAAGCCTTCAGATCTACTGGTTGCAGAAGCAGGTATGCTATTTATTGTGCTTGTCATATTGGCACACAAATCACAAAACCTCACTCATTTATTATTGAGTACCAGCTCCATGACAGACCTTTCCTTGAGTTTGAATGGCAGAGGGTGTTTCCCACAGCATGGAAAGAAAGAGGGACAAAATACAGATTGAACACATTCCTAACTGAAGAAGGCTGATTTGGTTTTGCCCTCAAATAAAGCAATTTCCTTACAAGCCACTCTTTTTCAAATGCAAAAGTGTTATCTGCAATAGTTTTCGAAGTTGGATGAGGAAATAGCCAAGTGCTGTAGTGAACAAGACTCCTTATTCCTCATGAGTGTTTTCTTTACCAGTCTTTGCATATCTGGTGTGATGGGTCTTTTTCCTATAATTCAAGTGAGTTATGAGATAGGAAGGGTCTTTCTCAGACACAGCAGAAAAAATTCTTACAGAAAAAACAAAGAAATATTTCATATATTCCCAGGGAATTTTGCAGGGCACTGATGAAAACTGCTCAGATCCACACAGTATCTAAAGGATGACTAGCTTTGCAGGTACTCTTCCAGCCCTATTTGTGGCTTTTTCTGTTCACTACAAAGTAATTCAGTACTTTCACTAAGTATAGGCAGTGCTTATTTTTTTCATGTTGAACACTATTGTTGAATGTTACAGGACTGAGCAGGATCCCTCACAACCCATAATAGTTACTTCTTAAGTAAACAAGCACACAAATACATACATAGAATAGCCCATTTCCTACACTTGGTGGGTTTTTTTGCAAAATCCAGTCAAAATACCATTCTCTCTACTTCCAAGAATTGTCTCCAGTTAACACCACCAGTTCCTTCCCTGCTGTAAAGGTCAGTTCCACAAGGTTGAGGGTGACCAGTGTAACACCTGCAGATGCTCATTAGTCCTCAAGTAACTCCACTGCTTCTGAAAGCACTTTCAGAACTTTCCCTTTCTGCATTCCAAATCCTTCTTCACTTTAACAATCAATATTTAATACATTTTTGTTGTTATTCTTTTTTTTTCCTGTTGTTTTACAGCTACCTTTTGTATTGCCAACATGAATTGCTTCAGCACATTAAATAAATCACATCCAATTTTACTTCTGCTGTCATATATGTTGTATCTCAAAACACCAGAGAGAGCTTGAGCTGGCAAGAAGCTTCTTGGCCCATAGCTGATCCTGATATAAGTAGTTCTTTTATGTTGCCTCATGTAAAACTTAATCTAGCAGCACTGTGTGAAAAAACTCTGCTAAGTGAGTCAAGGCAACATTACCTCTTGACTAAGCCAATACTTTGTCTCAGCTGGAAGAAATGATTCAGTGTTCCTGCAAGGTCTGCTCTTAGAAACAATCACCAGTGACAAATACTAGGCCACAAAGCTAACTAGGCTTATCTAGCAGGGGGGTCGCTTGCCAATTAAATAACATCTGTTTCTTTCCACAGGCACAAAACATGTAGAGAAACAGTACCAGCCTTTATGAATGTCCCCCAGATTTGTCCTATGGTTGAGATCTGAGTCATAGACCTATTATGTCCACAGCTAATTTGTAAAGCAGTAAGGCATAAAGCGGCTTTCTGCAGCTGCTTGTCTCCAGAACTATATTTCTATGGCTCACCATCAAATTACTTGGGCTTTACAGCTTTGGAAGTAGCTATGTCCCTTTGGTCCTTATCTCTGTGGGAAGTGATAGCTGTTCCTGTACCACAGCTAACATATCTCTGCTGATTGGGGGATGCTATATTTGTAATGGGTATCTCCAGCTCATCTTTAAAGGCTAAGCCTGCCAACGTGCATCAGGGATTTATTGCAAATGAGGGAAAGGGAAAGCATAATGATGGATCCACCATCATACACATCATCCAGTGTTTTCTGCCAGAATGGATGGAGCTAGAGGCGCAGACATCTGGACAGCGGCTCCAGACCTTGATTTCTGTGGCATTTGTGGTGTCCCTACCTCTTTATTTCAGTAGGAACTCCCCGGTGACCAACAAACTGCTGAGACTTCACTGGAGACAGGATTTGGAGTTTAACGAGCAGAGATTCGGCAAAGCATGAGCAACTAATGATGTAGATTGGAAGCCCCATATTGTTTACTACACTGCCAGGTGTCAATTGTGATTCCAGTTGGAAATTAATATAATCTCAGAGTAAATGGTCTGGTGTATGAAAAAAATAAAACGACTGACTTCATTAGGAGAGGGTTGATCTCATGAGAATGCATTTTATACACAATGCAGGATTATTTATTTTTTAACTTGGTATGTTGTAAATCTTGCCAGCTTGCAGTGAAAATAACCAAGGACAACAGATGTACTGTAGCACATAGAAGAGATCAACGGAGAGAGAGAGGGCAGGGCAAATTACTGTGATAAATTTATTGGCTAGGAAGTTGCCACATCTGGACCTTTAAAAGTAAAAGATCACAGCTAGTTTCATCCTCCCTGCTCTCCTCAAAAATAATTAAAAAAAAAAAAGGAGGAAAAAAAAAGGAAACATTATTTTAAAAATAGTATTATTTAAAAGGAGTGTAGATTGGTGCTTAGGGACATGTTTTAGTGGAGGATCTGGCAGTGCTGGGTTAATCATTGGACTTGATCTTAAAGGTCTTTTTCAACCTAAACCATTCTGTGATTCTATTCTATCATTCAGAGTCCCTGAGTATAACAAAATCAAGATCAAGGTCTATCCAGTTTGGCTCTTCCCTACTTCAGAGGCTATTAACTGGGACTCAGCATCCCTGCTCTGTCAATCCTTCATGGATACGCTGTCTTTTGTGTTCTCCTCTGATCACTCTGGACCTCAGCAACCTGCTCTGCAGACATGTCATTGAACTGGGTAAAAGTGTAAGATGATTTTTATTTTTTGACAAACCATCTTTCTTTTTTCTTTTTATTTTTTTTCTTTTTTCTTTCTGACTGAAAGGAAAACGGATTAGTGAGAAATATTGAAACTAATCTTTCATCCCATGTGCCTATTTGCATGTGCACTCATACAACCCATCATCAATTTAGTCAGCACCACTCTCATGTCCATTTTAAACAGCCAAGAGTCTCGACCTAATAACTGCTCAACAAAACTGGGTTGATTTGGGGGATTTTTTTGGCTTGTTTAACGTGCAAAGACACTCTGTCTGAAATCCCAACCATACAAATGGCCTTTTCCCCATATCTCCACTGCACTGCAAGTGTGGTCCAGTATAGTGCACTGAGCTGTCCCAGAGGCTTGTCCAGAACACAGATTTCCTTCATTTCTGTAGAAGACCATTTAATTCTCCTCCATTATTCCGTAAAGAAGAATCAACACATTCCCAACCTTTCAAAAGCACCTGGAGCTTGGTGGATGAAAGCTCAGGGTGTTGTCAGCCTTAAAGAAAATTGAGACTAACTGGGAAAATAGCTACAGCAACAGCAGTTAGAAACTTCCTGGTTTTCTTTTTTTCTTTAATTTCTTTGACTGTTGTGAGAGGTAGCAGAGGTGTGTTATAGAGTGTATGTGTTACTGTGATAAACTAATGCAGTCATGTGTAAGGTTTTAGTGCGAGGCACATCGACTGAGACGGGGCTGTATAATTGCTTTGCAAATCCCATTACAAGGGGGCGAGATGAAGCAGGTTCTCTGACTTGCAAAAATCATGAAGTCTGATTGAGGTTCATTATAAAATAATGCTGCTCACAGAGTAGGAAAATAACAAGGCAACTCCATTGCCCTCTGCTGCTCCTCGCATATGGATCAGAGTAAGAAGGAACTGCTGTCCAGCGGGAGGTGGGAAGGATTCAATTGCTCATAGTCCGCATTTTCAACCTCTTCTGAGACTTATTACTGATAATTCCTATAGATCATTGCACCAGCTGCTGCACTGATTCAGACTGGATTATCACCATTTCATAGGAAGCCATGGAAAATACTTGAAATTGCATTTGTAGAGCTGCAGTGAGGACTGCTGTTGGGTTCTTTTATTTTTCAAATGTAGGTCAGCCTCTGGCTACTCTTCCTTTGCTTCTACTTAAGCTGTATTTCCTCACTTTTTTCTCTGTTTAGATTTTCTGTTAAAGCATCTGACGGGAAAGATGCTTTTCTATTTTTGTTATGTCTTGTAGTAGAGATATTCGAAGCTTATTACTTCCTTAATGTGGTAAGAGCTGAATCGTCTGATTTGAGCGTGTTATTTTTCCTGGTAATGTCTTGTTAGAGTTCTTGCTAATGTCAAACTTAATCGGGCCCTGTAGTTTTATGCTGTAAAGTGTGATTATCATTGAATTTTCATATTGAAAATTTTAAGCACATCATTTCATATTCAGTTTTAAACACTTACTTTAAGTGGGAGACATCATTTTAATCATTACAGGCTAATCCAGGAAGGCACATTTACAATAGCTAGCAGCCCTGTAGGAGCAACTGAAGAAAAGGCATATTTCATAAATCAAAATTGTAATCTTGGGCCTTTGAAACAAATTATTCCTGGCCTTACTACATGGCCTTTCTCATCCTGAGCTGTTAAATGGTCTGAACTGTGAGCAAAACTACTCTGTTACAAACCATTTAGAAGTCTCTCTTTCAGGGTCTGGACTTCAAAGCTCTGTGTATCCCCCATATCATCTTAAGTCTTCAAATCAATTGTCAACTCCATCAAATAGATTTTCTAGAATTTCTACAAAGGTAGAAAATAAGTTATGATATGTGCTTCATAAACAACTGTGACAGACAGAAATCCCCCTTGACAGAGCTGCTTGTTTGGTGCAAAAAAGCAGGAAGAGGAAAAAATAGCAATATGCATTGTTCATGTGTATGTGCTCTGGTAACTGCAAATAAAAGAAATAGAGGAATGGGTAAGTTTGGGACCATGTACTTCTCCTTACATGTAAGCCAACCATTTATTGGCAAAATTTTTCCAGGCTTTATATTTTTATTGAAAACACCCAAAATAAAAGCAGGTTCACCCTGGATAGGAAAGAATCTTTGCAGAATGATAAAGCAACACAGTGCAAGTTTTAAACTAATGCAAAGGTGAGTGTAGACTCGTGAGTGATTTTGCATGGTCTCAGCTCAGAAAAGAAGGGAAATCTCTATGGTGCAGGCCAAGTCTTCCTTTGGTGCTTTAAAGTGAAGTTGTTCTTGCATGGTGAGGCTTTGTGCAGTTCAGAAGGGACTGTTCAGGACAGCACTACCACTTCTGAGCAAGCTATGGGCCAACAGACAACTGTTACAAGTGCAAAAACTCTCTCCTCTCCAGTCCAGTCCAGATAAGATTTGAAATTGTTATGGCAGAATGGATAGGGGATATAAGAGTTGGTATCTTAGCTATGCATATATGACTTAAAAAATTTGATAGAGGAAAACCAACCAAATGTAACTCCACTATATGATATAAAAATATGTAAGTATAGAGATATATATATGCACGTGTTATTGATTGGAATAGACAAAACAATGCAACATTTAGTATCTCAGGTGAACAGAACATTAAAATATTCTGTAGTAAAATGTTTAGTTAAAAGAAGGGAAGGAGAAAGGGGAAAGGGGGGAGGGAGAAAGGGGAAGGGGAAAGGTAAAGAAGAAAGTATGTGCATGTGCAGGTACATGTGAATCTCTGTGTGTGTGCAGTGTTTCAATTGAAAATGTAGTAATTTCATAGAGAGCTTTTGGGGCTTCAGTTCTTTAGGAACTTAACAGGTTCTGTTTGTGGTTTTGGTTTGGTTTTTTTCTTCCCCAAAGAAAGCAGTCCTATTCCATGAAAATGTCCCTTCTGTCAAAGAAACAATTTTCTATCAAAAATCATTTCTGTGGAACAACTTTCAATTGTTTCTATTTGTTAAAGCTAGCACAGCAATAGAACTCCCACACCAGCAGTGCTCATTAGTTCTTATTACTTAGCTATTACTTTTACCACTCCAGCTGTCTAGGTGCTATACAGACTTGTGGGAGCCAAGTTGTCCTTGCCTTGAGGATATTCTTTTTAAAATAGGCAATTCCCAAACAAAGACAAAGAGATGGAAATAGGAGGGGACAGCACAATGAAATGATAAAGTTATGGTACTATCTTACAGAGGATCAATTATTCTGTTGTTGTTTTAATAGGTTCAATGGTGTATTCATGAGCTCCTGGATTAGCCAGGTAATGCCTGTCTCTGTGCAGGAGATCTAATAATTAAGCATGTTTTGGAAGAAGTGTGTTTAAAAAAGGACTTGTTTGATTTGGAGGAGAAGTGAAATTGCATGTCAGACTGAATCAAGAAAGTGATTATCAGCATAATTGTGCCCTTCCCTAGGGATAGGAAACATGGTCAGGAGATGGCTGCTCTGATAGCCTGGGAAGGAAAATAGACAAGAGTCATTGGCTCATTTTCACTGTAAATGAAGCTTGACAGAGGATAAGACCTCTCAATAGATCAGTGTGAATCACTAGGCCATAACTAGGCTGCTATTAGCTGGTAGGAAAGCTTTCCACTGAGTATTCTGATGCTGCTTTTTTCCTGACAAGTTGAATAAGAACATGGCAAGACTGGAAACCAAGCCATGACTTCTTTGCTGGAAGGAAACCTTTCCCAAAGACTAAACCTGAGTTAGGTAAATCCCAAAGTTCTGGTTTATTTCAAAGAGGATTTAGAATTCTTGATTATTAAGATCACATTGCTAGAGAGGCAGCCCAAACTTATCCTCTATTGATGAGTTTTAGGCCAAGATCATGTTTTCTGTTGATAAAATCATAAAAACTATAGAATTCCAGGCTGGAAGGGACCTCAAGGATCATCTAGTCCAGCCTTTTAAGGT
>JANHGN010011126.1:79438-102030 GCA_024605025.1 Megaceryle maxima
AGCTCTGAGCACCCTGCTCTAGTTGAGGATGTCCCTGCTCTCAGCAGGGGGGTTGGACTAGATGACCTCTAGAGGTCTCTTCCAACCCTGACATTTCTATGGTTCTGTGTTTCTGTAATAAGGAATAAGAATATTCTTAGTCTAAAGATGTCTAATAGTAAGGAAAATATTTTTAGATAAAAGTATCTTGTTATTACTTTCCTATATATACAATCTGTGCAGCATAAGAATGAATTATATTTTACTTGTTTGTTTATTTTACTAATGGAGAACTTGCAGGCAACAGATGTAAAACTCCATGAGTTTGGTGAAATTATCTAAAGATTTACAACATCCATTAATCTCTAGGAAAGATACAGAGAGAGAGAAAAATGTTAAGTTTCCATTTTACTGACAATGTAATAGAGATGCAGCCATGACTGGTGGTCTGGCTGCAGCTGCCCACCAAAGCAAGAATGGAAATACCACTTCAGAACTCAACCTTCACATATTTAATCTCCTCCCTCTGTTTTTTTTTTATTTTCCTCCTCTGTTTTGGGGGATTTTTTTTGTGTTGTGCTCATCTCCCTAAGAAGTCACTCAACTTGGACATGCTGCTCAGTGTCATATAGGGCAGGTGGGAAGGACAAATGTGACCAGCCACAGTAGAGGCACTTGTCTCTGGGGCAGGGACTGTCTTGTGAGAGTGGTGTGTATCAGTGATGGAAACTGTCACCCTCTGTGATAAAACCCGAATGACACGGTATCAGCACTGTAAAGAGAAATTTGACATTTATAGTGAGATGATATTACAGTTGGATGGTTCAATAACTTTTTCTTTTTTTTTTTTTTTTTTTTCCAGTTCTGATTTCTGCATTTACCCCTGCGTAGGATTTCTCACCATCTCTCTCTACCGGAAAATACTGAGATCACTGCAAGTGCATTTCCTATGCTACTAGAAATAACACCATTTAAATATTCATCTGCAAATATGTGTTCTAATAAATTACATAAAGAGTACTTCTGATTCACTACAAATTATTGGATCCTGAAGCCCTACGAAAAGTATCTGATTTTGAAAAATCCATCCATTTGTTTTTTCATAATGTGAGAGAAATAACAAAGTTTGAATCATTGTTTGAGATACAGCTCTGCCACATGAGGTTTGGTCTAACGTTATGGAAATCAATAAGAGCTCTTCTGTCAATTGCATTATGTACTGGATCAGACCTGCAGAATATTATGTATCTATTTGCATGGATTACAGGTGCTTTTTATTCCCACTCCTGGAACTGGCTGCAGTATTATTATTGCATTTTAGAAAGGACAACTTAGCAAAGCAGTTTGAAAGATTGTGGCCTTCTGGTCACAATCAGTTAGGAACAAACATGTAAATTCCATATTCCCCAGGTCCAGCCCCATACTGAAACACTGCTCCAAAGCACATTCCCCCTTCTGTAATGCCATTATTCCCATCACACAATTGTCCCCCTCCATATCATTGACTTCTCTAAGGCTGCAGTTTTCTTTGTTGCAGGGCTTAGGCATCATTTTCTCCCACTAAGCAATCACACAATAAGTAGTGAACCTACAGCTTCTTTAGCTATGCTGGGACAGATTCTTATTCTGATAAAAACTTCCTGCGTTTTAGGACTGTGAAACATAACCTTGGAGGTCTAAAACAGAACAGCTCATTGGGGGTTGTCAAAATACCACAGGAATTAAGAGCGAGGAGGTTACAGTTGCCTGGGGATCACAGGAAGGTGGGAATAACTGGGACTAGGTCAATGCAGACTAGTAAAGAGTAAACCAGGCTAGGACATGGATTACACTTTTGTCACTGGATGCGTGATGTGATGTCCTAACTCAAGCTGAGCTTCATCACGGCACATCCCATATGAGCACCACCCTCATGAAAAGTTTCAGGAACTTTCCAAGAAAGATGAATAACTTTTGTTTTTTTCAGAGTTGAAATCTAAAAAGTCTCTCAGTTTTGCCTTAAATGCTTGCTCCTATTTTAATCCATAACTGGATATACAATAAAGGAATTTACCACAGAGCTGAAGCTGCTGCTGACAGCCAAAAGGAATTTGGAACTTTCCCATGTCATTAGACCATGATACAATAATAACTTAAAATTATTATTAATAATATGTATATATTAAAAAGTCTCCACAGTTATATGATTACAGAGTGATTTTACTAACAGTCATTAAAAGCAAATTCACTTACACTGACTGTTGTCATGCCTACAAGCCTTAGGATTTTCTATAGGAACTCCACTGAGGAACAAAAGGGACTAAAGTTGTTATAAGTCACCAAAGTAGCACAAGAGTCAAAAATCACAAGGAATGTTTTAGAGAAGAAGGGAAGGAAGAAGGACCAACCCTATTTTTTAAATTCATCAAGGGCTCTGTAAACAGCATCTTTTTGCATGTTTCCCAACCTCAGCTTTATTAACTTTTCACTTGTATTTTAAAATATGGGAGTTAGTCAATGTACCTATAAATAAGCCTTCCTCTCTGCCCTGCCCCCACCTCCCTTGATAGATTCAAAGCTATCATTTCTGTTTTGCATAATTGACATCATTATCTGTCAGGTTGCTGGGCTCAGGTTTGCAGTCATTATGAGATCATTAGAAAAAGGGTTGTAATAAGTTCAGAAGGCCAATCGGCTCTATTCTAATCACTGGAGAAGAGAGTGCTGAGAGGGGCCTCGGGGAGAAAGTATTGAAGCAGCTAGAGGATTTTTAATGACCAAATCAAGTTAGGAAAATCACCACGTGTGCCTCAGTGAACAGGATAATTTCAGTTTGGAGTGAGGGTGAGTATAAAATGGATTCGTAATCACTTTGATTTTTCTTGCCGCTCTTACTTGATTTTTTTTTTTTTTTTCCCCCTCCTCCTTATGGATGAGCTCAGTGACTGGGAATCTACAGAGCAGAGCAGCAGAAAATAGAAGGGAAAAAAATCCAGAAAATAAGGTTATTGAAGGAGAACAGAAATAACAACCTGTAGTAGCTGAGTGATGAGTTACAGGTCAGAACAGAGACTTGCAAATTCAGGGAAACATCAAACACTTCCAAATCAAGGGGAAACAATTCTGTAACTTAAAAATGAGAAGTGCAGTATTTTTTTTCAGTAGTCAGCATGGAGAAAAGCATTGCCACAGATGATTCAGTCCATCATAATTTAAGTGTCCGAGATGGTTGGACAGGTAGCTCATCTGGGGGTGTCTGCTCTTCTCCATTCACTCTAGAGGGAACACAAATGCGTAGCTGAGTTAATAAAGCTAATTATTAGCCAGTTAAATGCTTGCTCCAAGAGTTAAATGACTCTCAGTCATGCTTAACTCTAGTAGACTCAGGCATGCTGATTCTGCCTTAGACTGGGCACTGTACTTTAATCTGTTCTTCCCCAAGAAATACCTACTCTTGTCCTTTATCTCACCCATCCAGACATCTGCAAAAATCATATTGCCCTCTTCCATATTGCCATCTTCCCTTCCCCAGAGATACCCATATGATATTTTTCAGAAAGTTTAGAGCTTACTTTTTCTATACTTTTAAGCAGATGCTGTAGGAAACACTAAGCACAAGTTAAGATAGAACATCTTTCAGCAGCACTCGGTAGCTTGGACTGAACAGTTCCATGTTATTTGTATTCACAAAGCTTCTAGTTAATGTGCAGCACAGGCAGAGAAAATTTCCATCTGCTTTGGATGCAAATAGAATGAGCTCATGTCTGCTTAGAGGGCAAGTGCCCATGTAGGTGTATCCTATGTCTGGCTTATCTCTTAGATAATAAATTAATCAGAGCAAGAGCAATCTCCTTTTTGTATGTTTGTACAGCCCTCAGCACAGGAAATTATGGGTTCTGCTGAAGTCTGAAAAGGCCATTCCATTCTGAAAACTAAAATTAAGAATGAATGCATTGTCATCCATATTTTCATTAAATAAATAAATGGAGCACATTAAAGCCAAGGTGAAAAATATTCAACAGATATTCTTCTAATGGAAATATAATTTCATTGAAAAATAATCTGCTCACAATATTCTCATAAACAATATTTTTATTTTTTTTTTAAGATTTTATTACCAAGAACCCATTTACACTGCATCTTTTGGGAGATGTTATAGGGAGGGGAAAACTTACGAGTAGATGAATGGATAATAAGTTGGATGAATGAATCTTCCTGCGTTAATACATCTTAGATTAACTGAAGTAGGTAATTAAAATAATCTTTTTAAAGCCAGATAGAAGTAAGGAGACTGACTAAGAAAAAAAAGATAGTATCAGGTCTGTTGTTTTGTTTTGGTTTTTTTTCTATATGTCAGACTGTTCTCTCACTGTCAAGGGAACAGGTTGTTGCTTGAAGGTTTCTCTCCTTTTTTTTTAATATTTTTTTTTTAATTTTTATCTTTTTCCTTACAGGAAACCTTTGACTTTATTATGAAACACTGCCATCCACAAAAGGGGTTATTTAAAGCAGGGAAACAGAGGGTAGTTCCCTTCCCCCATTTATCCTACCAGTTTACTGATTTTTGATTATTTTTAATTTTCTTTCCCAAAAATAGGTCTTTAAGCCACAAAAGAGCACATTGTACTATGTGAAATTGCTACATAAGACTACCCACTAATGAATCAATAATGGCCCTACTAGTTCTCAGGGTAGTCAGATTTTATTTCTTGACCAAATCAAAATGTGAATCTAATGTCTTCCCATTTCTTTTGCTATAGTTGGAAGAAAGAAACCATCTGACCTTTGTTCATTACCTTTACAAGAGATGTTGAATTACTGAAGCTTCAGTCACCAGAGTTATCAAAAGGTGCAGCACTTGTTCGCCCTTCCTAGTTTTGAGATGAATTCTGTATATGCTTTTGTTAAATGCTTTGTTATTTTAACGCATGTTAAAGATAATTTATATCCTTGGATAAGTTAGCACATCTTCTGCCTGTGAGACTCCCAGCTAGCCCTGGATAGCTGACAGCACCTTCCACACTAATGTAGGATTCATCTCAGTAATTTGAACTGTTCAGCTACTACTCTGGTCTCCTTAGAAGATAAACAGACACTTCTAGAAAGTATTTTTTTCCTACCTTAGCTAGGATGACTCAGTCACCTGAAGGAAGGTATTTCTGTCTGTTGACTGTAACATCAGCTGCCACTGTCTTATCTGTAACTTCACATCACCTCAATATTCATAAAGCATAGTGTGAACTACTTTTTTTTCCTGATCTGCCTTCCACGGTGTTATGTCATTACGTGAAGAATGACAGCTTGAGCCCACTGTAGCTAAGAACATCACTGTTTCTAGGCACTGCATTTACTCAGCATTGACCAAAGACAGTGGAAGAATTTCCACTGAACATGTGGCAGGCCACTACGCTGGGAGCAGCTCTTTTCACACTGAACATCAATAAATAAACAATTCTGCAATTATAAGATCAACAATCTGAAACGTTTGGTTCTGTCTGCAGCAAAAGATACGAAATAATTGCTAAAATGATCACAGTTCACCTTAATAGAGAAAGTGTTCCTCACTATGTGGTGACAGGTACAGGCTCTAGCAGCACTCATACGAAGAAGAGTGACTTACAGACATGGAGAAGTGTTCTTACAAAGCTCAAATTCCTATTTGAATTCCTTGTGTAATTTGTGAATCATCTTGCTTCCGTGGTTCATGTCAAGAACTCAATAAAAGCAACTTTCTGCACTCGTGCAGACTATGGGCATGCTGAGATTTGTTCAGCACCAGGAACTCTTTAAGGACTCCAGATGAGAACAATTACTCAAGTGAAAATTTATTTTAGTAGATGATTTGATTCAGTGGCTGCACTAGGCTCCAGGCTTAAGTTACACGTAAAGCTGTTCCCCTTTTTCCATACTACTGTTTCCAAAGCCCTTCCTGAGATGCGTATGTGTCACTGTAGCAAGTTTAGCTGGTAGTTATGCCTGTACTGAGGTTTTTGAGCTCAGTCTTTCATTAATCTCTATGGTAAATTCTGCTACCCTTCCAGAAGATCAGTCTGCTAGTTTGCAAATTTGTCGACTGGACAAAATACATCATCACCCTTACTCAGAGAAGTGCCGTGCTATGCAGTCCCACTGAATTTAATGACTGAGCTGAATAAGAAAATATTGATACAAGTCAAATGAGTAATGGAATGTGGCATAGTTAGAAACTAAGGATTTAAATTCTTCCTTTTGATTCCTTTATTTTAATTGAGGTATTTGTGTAACTTAATTAAAAACTCAGAAAATCTTATATATGCCTGGCAGAGATTTGGGGGTTTTTTTCTTTTAATGAGGGCCATAATTTCCTGGGATGACTTTGTAAACCTACCATATCCTGTCGCTGATGAGTTCCCTTTCCTAGACTCTGACCTGATCAAAGACAGTATAAATCTAGTAACTGCAGACTGAAGAGTTATTCTTTTTCTTTGAAAAGTCTGTTCCCTGCAGAATTGGACAAACATCCACCTTGCTTTTGAGAATTGTGGGCTTGTTAGATGGCCTTTCCTGATACATTAATATTATACTGCTAATTAGATCTGCTTTAATATTTAGCTTTGCCAACAAGAGTATGAACATACCAAAGGAACCACAGAAAAGATAACAGAGACAGTAAGTTGGCTTTTTCAGATGTCTTCACCCTTTATTTGCCCTGCTTTTATTATAATAAAAACATTATGTCCATTTTTTATTCCTTTTTACTCCTACAAGCCAATCTGTGAGATTAAATACTTCCTTTGGATATAAATCTCCCATGTGAGAGTTGATGGGGGCTTAAGTGGCATTTATTGAAAACTTCATGGAAGTTTTTTGTCTCAATTGGAGAAGCTATTTTGGATCAATTTATGCCACGTAAATCCATCCTGTATCGATTTCCTCCCGAGCAGATGGTTCTTTCTGATTCCCAAAAGAAGTTATAGTACAGAATTTTAAACCACACTGAATGTTGGAGTAAATATATATATATATATGTGATGACATTATTATAGTGGCTTGTTTCTTTTCAGACCTTAAGCTAACATGCTGACATTTTGATCTGAGTACACTTATTACACTGATATTTTGATATGAGTAGACATTATTATGAGAGATTCTGTGTTGAGATAAACTCTGCCAAGAACATCTTCCAACTTCTGCTTTTTAAGAAAAGAGTTTGGATCTTTATGCCTTCCTGAGGAGACCACCCTGTGACTCAGCACTGGTCAGAGGGTTCAAAATATGACTCCTTCTGTTATACCATTCTGCACACAGCTGAATTATGTAACATTACATTGAGGAAGAAGCCACATACAAGACCATGACTGGTGTAGAAGTGGGAAACAAGGAAAGTCATTTGCTGATTCACAGTAGGAAAAAAATTTACTAAATTATGCTTTATAAATGGGCAGGTGAAAGGAGCATGACCAACTCTACAGTTTCTGCCAAGGGCTTTGAGATGGCTGCAAGCCAAATCTTCTACAGAAGTACACTGAGATAATACTGATAAATCCTTCATTTGGTGGAAAGAGCTGTGGGCTATAGCAAGAGCAAAGGGAACACGTATAGATGCGTAAGAGTTGGATCTGAGCTCTCCAGGCTTCACCTAATTAGCATTTGTTCTCCACCATTTGGCTTCTGCTAGTCATGTGTGGTTATAAGAGAGCTTCCTGCAGAAAAAAGGAAGGGAAAAAAGGGCTTGTTGAACACAACTCACTACTGTAGAGTATGTAAGAATGGTCAGGCCTTACAGTATTTATCCGAACTCAGATTACTAGTTATGCCATTCAGGAACCTTAATAAAACATCTGATCCTTTCTTTGAGGTGTCTTATACTTAAAATAACTAATAATCAATATTTTATGTCAGATATACTTAAAATAACTAATAATCAATATTTTATATGTCAGATTTATGCCTAAGCATTTCTTTCTTCCCCTCCCACAGAGCACAGATGCATTACACCTCTTCTTTTTGAAAACTGAAAGTTGAAGGAAGAACAGTCAATCAGCAGTGTTTAATACTTTCTTCTTCCTGAAGCCTTAGACAGAGTTGTATTTCCTGCACAAGAGCCGAGTCTTTCAAGTATTTGGAAAAATGTAGTAACTGAATGCACAGAGCAGAACGCAGGACTCTGCCATCTGATACTGCACATAATAAATTTCATCTTCCTGTTTTTCTAGCAAAAACCTTCAGGTGACAGATGGTAATTGCTAGGGGATAGAGGAGACTTTATTACCCAAACAGGTCTGAGAGTGATACAAGTTTCCTAATAACTTCCTCATGGAAGGACATCTTAATAAATGGATGGAACGAACATATTCAATGAAGATTTGAATTCTGATTTAAAGTCTGATAGCAATGGCCAAGGCCAAAGCTTCTCCTCCATTCTGTATCACTATACTACGAGCTCCAACATCTAGAAATGGTCAGAGTTGTTATCATTCAAATTTTAGGTGGAATTGTAATTCTAGGAGTCCTAATACTTGATTTTACTATTCATTGTGCAAATACATAATACAGGGCAGTCCAGATGCACCTTTTGAATAGATGAGATGATTAAAGGGCAGGAGGGGAGATAAGGACATAGAATTATTCAGAACTGGAATTGCTTAAGGTCATAATAATTAATTGGATCTAGCACTTGTTATTGGAGAAAATGGAATTTCTGCTCCATCAGAAATCAAATGGTCTCTCAACTTGATCATAGGGTCTCAACTGTCAAATCTCAACATTTTTCCATCTTCTGGGAAAGTGAGTTATACTGCCACAAGGGTTATATTACTGGTAGTGTTCAGTTCTCATATATTTTTTGAAAAGGAACAGAAATATTCAGTGTGGAGAGGAAAAATGACTGTTTCTCTGACTTCTTATACAACATAATCTGAAGGAAGTATTATTTACCTTCACCATCCTTGCTTTTCAACTCCTCTGTTTGCATAAGTAACACTAATGGATGCAGATATGGATGCTTCAAAAGCAGGCAGAGAGATACAGATAAAAGTCAAAAAATATCTACTACCCTTAACAGATTTTTATTGGGCCTGGAATTCCATCATCAGAAGTATTCCTGACAAATGGATGCTCCTGATAAAGGAATATTGTAAGATTACACATTGCTAGGAAAAGTTTTGCTGTGAAGTGGAAACTAAATAAAATTTAAGATTCTGCAGTTGAGACTTTTAAATCAAGCCCCCATCATGCTCCTCAGTCTTTCAGCAGTGTCCTACTACCTAAACAAAGAGAGAAGGAAGAGGAAAAGAAAAAGTGTTGACTTTGCATTACCAGCTAAACACTTAGCACACATGACTAGGCATGACCTTCCTGTTCAAACACATGCTCTCATCAACCAGGACAATAGAAGATGTCAGGTTGTAATGTTTGATATATATTCCACACGCTTGGTGAGCTGGGTATGGCCCATTTTACTTTCCAATGAAGCAAGTGGTCCTGAACACACAATCATTTCTGGTAATTGCTTTTTTTTTTTTTTTTTCCCCCCCTCCCTTTTTCCCGTTTTCCCCTCCGCATTGCAACACTGGATGAAATATTTGGGGTTTATTTTCTTGTTTTTATTCCAAAGTTTATGCAGCCTTCTAACAAAGGCATTTGCCTTTGTGCCTAACTTGAGGTTTCAATACTCAAGCTGAGGTTACCTTGCAGATAGAATGGTCTTCATGACCAAATGTCATCAAGTGAGCACCCAGGGAGTTGATGAGTTTTTGCTGTTAGTTAAGAAATTAACATATTTGTTTCTTACAGGGATAAACTATTAACAGGTTGTACTATGTGAAATATATATATTCAAAATACAAAAACTAGAAAAGAGTAGACCAAACTTCTTTCCCATAGAGGCAATCTTGACAGTGATAAGAAGACTGTGTAACTGATTCTTTGTGCTCTCACTGGAATAAAAATCTCAGCTGGAAGTTATAAGGGCGATAAATTACCTCTTTTTCATCTTCCTCCTCATTAAATCTTAAGGCTTTGATAGTGCCTTTGATCCCACCACTGATGGAAAAACTGGTGAGAGATGGAAAGGATGGGAGGCAATATCTGGTATTGCACTAGGTGTTGCATCCTGATGCCATTTCTTGTATTGCTTTAGGATCAGAGTCACAACCTTAGTGATTTCTATTATTTTTTCACAGAGTTCTATGTGTCCACATGATTAAACTCTAAAACTGCATAACTAAAGGCAAATTTAAGAATGTTTTCAGATCTATGAAAGCTACTAAATTGTGCTCAAAAGCGTATTCAGACAGTGCCAGTTGTTCAAAACTAGAATCGTATCAACAACCATTCTAACAATTTAATTATTGAACAAGAATATTCCTTCATACCATTCAATTTACTATTCTTGAAATAGCCTACAGATGAAAAAAAAAAGAAAAACCAAAAACAACAACAAAAAATCTGTGATAAGAAGCCATTTAAAAGTAAGAAGCAATGTTTAGTGTTTGACACATGGGCAATCCAAGCTGAGATCTGCAAACCCCCATCTTTATAACTCAGACTGGGCAGAACAGTTCAATGTTCCTGTGCTCAGAACCGCATTAATGTGAACAGTCCACTGTTCTTTTCTTCCTTGGTGTTGTTTTGTCTGTGCTTGAGTATGGCACTTAAGACTGCCTTGTCTGAATATTGAAAAGAGAACCGTTTCTCAGGCCATGACAGAAAGGAATTCAGCATTTGAAGTAAAATATTTTCAGAAGGACCAAATTTCTGCCTTGTGAAGTGAGCTACATTCTGAAGGAGAGGAGGAGCAATGGAAGTGCAAGAAAATACATCTACTTTTGAATAACTATGGTCATGGGGTATTACGCAGCTCAGAAGAATGATGCTGTGATATTCTGTCTCCAAAGACAGGCTTAGATCATATGCAACTCAGCTTTGTTACTAATAAGACCAAGATTTTACCTGAGGTTTAATGACATGGAACTTACACTGATTTTCTTAGAAAAAATGAACTTTCTCTTTGCAGTGAGGTCTTATTCTCATCTGCTAGCACTCAAGGACAGCCAGACCAAACCATTTGTTTTGGCTATACTGGGATGGTCTGAGAGCATTCTGAAACAAAAAGCTTATGTTATTAATTTAGGCTCAGTCATTAAAATGTTAATGAAATATCAGCCACAGTATGGAAGCAGGACAAAAGGAGAAGGGATGAGAAAGCAAATCTACTGAGTGAGAACCATTGTCTGTAGGCTCAAGTAAGGCTCAGCTATACCTAAACCTGTGGGGACCCCGTGCTTTAGAGGAAAAGACATATACAGATCTTTTAAAAAGTGATTAATTAAAGAAAGGTTGATGGCTAAACTTTGGCATTTTTCTCATTCCTGAAAAATCAGGAGAATAATGCTTATACACCTTTGAAAAGAATCTTAGGTGCTACTGCCTGGAAAATTTATTGTCTTGGAAACGGAGGTAACTAAATTCATCTTTATTTCCCCAGAAGCATTATCTTAGCACTTGAGGATTTGACCCTACTTATATGCATCACTGTACTGTTTTCTTCTCTAGCTATTATGTACGTGTCCCTATGTTTTGCATTTGAATACAGACCATGTGGAAAAGTTTATATAAAGTAAACTACACGGTTACTTTGAACCTGTTTGAGTGAAGGGAATAGATAAGACAAGCTCCAGAGGTCCTTTCTAACCTCAACTATTCTCTTTTACTTTGCTCCAAACACACAAATACATCCATGCTTAAGAATGTGCTTCTGTAAGTCTTTGTCTGCTGGCATTACTCTCACTTCAGTCTCCTTATCCCTGGGATAGGTGTGCTGCAGAGTGAGGTTCCTAAGTGTGGCACTTTCACAGCCTCACAAAGAGGGATAGTGAAGGAAGAGAGACAAAGCCCTTGACAGCAGGACAAAATGAAGGAGATTCAGTTACAAGAAATACACCTTTGCCTTAATGCAGTTGATCCTGCCTTCAAAGCAGGTCCCTGGCAAATATGGGACAAAACTTCTGAACACAGAAGGACCCTTTGGTGGCACGGGACTGTAATGAAGCATTTGCTGTGCTGAATGCACATAGATACAGCAGGAGCTGAGGAAGAAGTGTTTAAGAAGACAATAAAAACTACCTAGCAACCAGCACACTGCTGAAAATGAACTACTGCCTCAGAACCACAAAATGAGCACCCCAGGTTTCCTGAGACACTGTATAAAACACTTAAGATTATTGACTTTCTTCTATTCAGCAGTGATACTTTGGGGCTATATTATACATGTTATTTGCTTTATCAGAACAGGTGCCAATTAACAAATTTCTTAACATGCTACAGGACCATATAGTGCCTTTACTAAGCACTGTAGGGGCCCATTACACTAATGCTAAGAACATTAGTGAAGTCTACAGTCGTATAAAAGTATCTGCAGAACACAATAAAGTGTAATATAGGGATCCCTCAACTACTTTTGGGCAGATTGGTGTTATCCCTAAAGCAAGATGCCCTACCACCCACTGATTGTAATGAGCATCCTGGGGACAAGAGAGAAAACTTGATGCAGAAAGACTTATCACGTAGCTTATGTCTCCAGCAATTCAACACAATGAGTTGTCTATTCCTAATTTAACTTGCCTCTTCTGTTTTGAGAAAGACTCTTGTCACATTAGCTTTCCATTTACATGGATGAAAATAAAGACAAATGCTTTTCTAAGTGCTAGAAACTTTTCAAATAGCTCTTTCTGTACAGCACCTAATATAATGAACAATGGACCCAGCCCCAGAAATCCTAGATTTTGTCACATGAGAAGTAGTAACTTATATTACAGTTAATCTGCTCTCTGTTTATTATCCACTTTGCTCATACCATCAGTCATAGAGTCTACTCCTCAGTAGAGAGGCATAAACAAAGAAAAAGTAAAATAACAGCAGCTGCCAATTTAGGGTTATTTCCACCCATGAATTTATGTTCCCAGTGTACTTTTCACACTTATTTATTCCAGGGTGGGAAGCAAAAAGTAAACTAAATTATACCTCTTCTGTTTCCATACATTGAGATTTCTGTTTATAAGCACTAAGATACTGATTTACTCAACACAGAAGGGTGCCAAGAAGCTAGAGCAGCAAGAACAGAAAGCAGCCCAGAATAAGTGAAATAATAGCTACCAAGAGGAAGCCTCTTAATGGGAACTGGAAAGAAGGTCTCAGGCTTGCTGTGAAGTTGTCAGAGAAGAGAGATACTTGCTGTTCTTGACCAATACTCACTATTTTGACTTACGTTGGTAATATTGCAGAGAAAACTTCTGAAAATCTGGCAACGCCTTTGCATACAGTGACTCCCATAATGCAAAAACACATTTGACACTTCCAGCCCAACCATATTGCAGCCAAGTCATGTAAAAAGTGGTCTTTCCTCCAACACAACACAGAAAAGGTCTCAGTACCTCATGCATCCGAAGCGTTACAGTAAAAAGAAAATGCCCAAAAAGTTTCACAGGAGAATTATCTCATTTCACAAAGACAGTCAAATATTCACTTTTGTTTTCCCCTGTTTACTAAAGATATCTAACTGGCTCCAGCGCTCACAGTGTCTGAGTGAGTCATAATCATCTAATATTTACCTTAAACATAAGTCTGCAAGATGCAAAAATGTCATTTTACCTGTTTTATTGGTGGTTCTTTTGTTAATATTCCAAATGGTTCTTGTTAATGATTTAATCAGCATTGAAGAATATTTGACAATCAAAGCAATTTTTGTTTGTTTGTTTGTTTTCTTGTTTCCTTTTGGGGTTTTTTTGATTGGTTATTGCTGTTTTCCACAGAAACAGATATTTCATTGAAATTATTGATGGGAAGATAGCTGAAATCCAGACAGAAATCTCTGCAGGCTGTCGCTACATCTACACCAATAAACCATTGGTACCCTGAAGCGTTCTCAGACACTGAGATAAGCTGGCGAGGAGACCTACATCTATGCTAATGAACTGTCAGTCACCAGGAGAGCTTAACAGCTTGGAATGTGTCTACTGGGATTCCTGGAATGGTCTAATTACTAAATCTTTTCCAGGAACACTCTGGGACAATGCAGTTGGACTGGGCCAAAATCACACCATTCAAAACTTCTGAAATAGAACTAGTGCAGGTATGTGACTCAGCATGGCCTGGGAGAAACCTGGAACAAACCAAACCACCTGACATTCTGGGAGTAATCTAATTTCACTTTCTCCATCACACACACACAGGAAGCAGGGGTGATTCTGAAAGATTTCCCTCACTTCTCAGTTAGCAGAGGATAAAGGACCAAGACAGCAACATGCTACAAGAAGGGATGCAGAGTTGCCTGTAGTATCAACTTACTACATCTATAACTGCAGTATGCCAGTACCAGCCTGCACACAGACCCTCTTGTTACGGCAGCAGTGAGACTGTAACACCACCATGGCAATAATTCTTCTGGGTCTAGACTTGTTAATGTATAAGCACCTTGAGTTTCTCCATACTAGTCAATGCAAAGATCATCCATAGTGTCTCAGAGACATCTCATAGGAAAACAAAACTAAACTGAACCACGTAATACTTCCCCCCAAAGTTTTGGTGGTTGAGCTTTCTGAAGTTGTCTCTCCCCCCAAAAAAATTCTATTTGCATCTTCTTTGCATTATCCATTTATACAGTGGGTGTATTTTAACCTCTGTTCAGTTTCCCTTGATATCCAAACCATTCTGTTTCACTATAAAGTAACAGTCAACCAATATTATTATTACTATTATTCTCTTAAGGTATTTCTGTGAAAATAAAATCCAGTAGAAAGTCATGCATCTTGTTTGCTTGTAATGCTTAAACTGCTATGACATCAGACCATGCTTAGGACAAAGACAGAAGGAAAGCAAGGAAAAGCTTTGAGGCTTACCTGTCTCTTCTTACAGTCCCAGTGTGCTCACACCTTTCAGTGTAGACCAGCATCAGCACAGTTGCTATTTGATGAATGTGTGTCATGATATGCCACATACTTGCTTGCAATGATATCCAGTAGTCAACATGAGGCAGATCAAAAGAACTTGACTTTCTCTTCTTCTATTCCAGGTGGCAAACCTATATGGCAGAAACAAGATGCTCCATTTACAACATCCCAGGAATGGTCTGTATTTTGAACTGCCACAGTCTGCATACATGATTGTGAAATCCTCATTATGCCAAAAGTTTCAAACTTGGAAGATTAAAACTTCAGTTTCTAAATACAAATATAAGTTTCTGACTTTAGAAATGTAAGCTTTAAAACATTTATAAAATATACCTCCAAACAAGTAAGTCTTTCTCAGAAAAAAAAAATTCAAAGAAAAAGATAGACTGAAAGTCAGATATGTTGATTTAGATTCCCAAACCTATCCTCTAGGTAGGCAGATATAATGTTCTCAACAAAAATACCTGCTACCATTGTATTGAAAACAGAATTCAATCGGATAATTATTTATGCTAGTAGCCAGTTTTTAAAGGTATTTTCTATTCATAAAGTATCTATTTTTTTACCAATGATCTCATAGAAATAGAAATTACTCTTCCTTCTAAATCATGTCCTTCATGGGATCACCCAAAAGTCATTCAGAATTCACACAAAACTCTTGTGGATTGTTTTGTTTGTTCGCTTGTTTAATAACAAGATCTAGTGTAGGATGAAAAAGTTTTTGAAAAAACACTTTTAATTGAAAATATCTTTTAGAAAGCAGAGATATTTTGAAACAGCTTTTGATTTATAATCCATTTGATTTGAAATTGAAATAAGGGTACATCATGCTTACTGAATTGGGTGCCTTATATTTCCATTTCTTTTTCAATGTGATTTTGTCTCATGTATCACAGAACGGTTTGGGTGGGAAGGGACCTTTCAAGGTCATCCAGTCCAACCCCCCTGCAGGGAGCAGGGCCATCTGCAACCAGAGCAGGTTTGCTCAGAGCCCCGACCAACCTCACCTGGAATAGTTCCAGGGATGGGGCATTCACCACCTTGCTGGGCAACCTGGGCCAGGGTCTTACAACCCTCAGTGTAAAAAATGTCTTCCTTCTCTCTGCTTTGGGTGAAGGAAGATAATGTATCCTGCATGTTCCACCCTCTGAGAGCATCATGGGTAAGGTGTCCTTGTAAGGAGTCAGACCAGTGTAAGTATGAGATAACTGAAGTAAAACTGCTGTAAGGTTCTATGGCACCAGCTTCTATATATGGGATTTGTCTTAGAAAATGAAAATGTTCCATATGAAGCAATTTTCATTAAAGGTCTGTTTGAAGTTCTGTCAGACAAGTTTTGTTGGAGACTTTATGATCTGATTTAACCAAAGGATTTCTATTATTAAAAACTCAGATTTGACATTTCACATAATAATCCCCCAAACCGATTTTGCATTTTTTTTCTCGATCTGATATTGGAATTTGGTTTTTTTGCTAATACTCCTATAAATATTTCTCTTTCTAGTCTGATTCTCTTCCCCCATTGCTGTCTTCCACCACCCACAGCACAAACCTGCAGATCACAGAAAAAAAAATATTCTTTTGTGCACAATATGATTCCTTTCTTCTTTTATTGCTGTTGCTGTCAACAGCAGCATTTTTCTTCCAAATTCTGAGAGAATATAAAATATACACAATTTGCTTCATCTACAGCTGTTTACCATAACATTTAATTAAGCAATTGATAATAATTATGAAAAGAAATAATGCAAAACCCTCACTACAACTCCAATACATTAGTCCACAAGAAATAACTAAGCCCTATTAGATACACTGATTGAGATGATATTAACATGTGGTGTCGATAAAATGACCTAAAAATATCATACTGATGCATAAAGTTAATTTTATTAAAATCCTGGACTCGTGCTAAAAGCTGCCTGTGCCTTCATCTGAAGAAAGACCATATATTCATTTAAGCTAGTGCTTGGCTGCATCAGATTTGCTGAAAACCCAAGAGCTCTTTACCCACCTCTAGAAGAAGGAGGCTAAAACAGGCAGTAGAGAAGTGTCCCAAGAGCACTCAAAAACTCTTCCAGATGTCCAGTAATTAGCTGTCTTATTGAAAGCCAGAAGGCTCAGATCTCACGTGCAAGATGTGGCCCTTCCTTCTCTGTTCTGTGGTTTGCAATATCTGAAATCAGACAACATCTTAGATAAAAATCTTTACAAATGCACATTTCAGAATGTTTCAGTCACAAGTGTAATCAGGGAAGGAAATGAGCGTGCAACAGTCATGTCCTTGTAATGTAAGGGTGTACATGAAGAAGGCAATATAGAACTGGACAGGATTATAGGCAGACCCTTTTTGACTGTTTAGAAACACCAAGGAAGTGAAAAATCTGTAAGCTCCAACATACTAATTTTAGCATACAAAAAGCTGACTGTTATCATAGAATGGTTTTGGCTGGAAGAGACCATTAAGATCATCAAGCCCAACCATTAACTCACTGCCAAAGACTGATTTGGTTGTTGGTACACTCGGTTGAATGGGAGGCAGTTTTTAGTGCATTTAAGCTATGAAGGCAAGAAGAGAGAAGGTTGAGTTAATTGTCTGCAGAAGAAAGAATAAAAGAGGGAAGAAAACGAGGATGGGATTGATAGTTCTTCCAGCTGAGGAAAACTTATGGTCACTGAGGAAGATGAAACAAAAGTGAAGAATGTGTTTGTTCAACAAAGCAAGATTTTTACAGTGGAATAATCAGAATTCAATGAAAGCCAAATCTGAAGAATAGCAGGTTGTTCCCAAGAGATGATCCAATGTTGCAGGTCAGATGAACCAATAAAGAAATAGGCCAGTAAAGCTACAGCCTTTGAGTCCTGTTTTGTACACATGAAGTTATGCAATTAGAACAAGTATATTTTTTATCTACATAAAGAAGTCCTATGTACCATATCCTGGGGTCATTCAGCCCCTCCTTACCCATGACGTCACTAGACACCTGCCTGACAAAATATCCATTTCTTTGATGCATTTGCATGTTGTCAGTTAATATAATAGACCCGAGTTCAGGTTTACTGTGGATAAATGTATAATGCTGAGATGGACCTATTATTCACATACCATTTTAAAAAGACTATAAAATTTCTCCTGCAAAGACAGGACACAAACTGGAACACAGGCAGTTCCACCTCAACATGAGGAGAAACTTCTCTGCTGTGAGGGTGACAGAGCCTGGAACAGGCTACCCAGAGAGGCTGTGGAGTCTCCTTCTCTGAAGAGATTCCAAACCTGCTGGGATATATTCCTGTGTGGCCTGCCCTGGGTGACCCTGCTCTGGCAGAGGGGTTGGACTCAATGTTCTCCAGAGGTCTCTTCTACCCTCTACCATTCTATGATTCTACATTTTTTCAATGTGGACTGTAGGTGGTGCTTACACACACCACTGTAAAGCCTTCATACCTGCAAAAAATCTGTTTAATTAGTACTAGAGCAAAGCCTGAAGGTAGCATACATCCTTACAAATAGTTAAAAATCAATAAAGGAGTCAAGATTTCTCCAGAAACACTGATAAATCTTGTAGTATTTTAAGAGTTACAAGGAACTTGCTTGGTAGAGGAACAAGTGAGGTAGTTTACTAATGGGTAGAAGAGGGCAGTTGCAGTGATTTTTCATTTCAGTCCTAATGTATTAAAATATTTCTGTGAATTTATTTGTATAACTTGATTCAGAATTCTTAAACTTAACTTATACATAAAACTTGACTGGTTTCTTTTTTGCTTCTTTTTATAACAAGAAAGGAACTGTGTATTTCCCATGAAATGAAAAATGTAGTTCTTGCCCTCCTCTATTTTTAACATCATTTCTTTGAAGAATTTGTGCAGGGAAATCTGTTAATTGAAAATACTGACAGGAACCCCCGAAGGCAAAAATCGAACTGAAAATTAGTCTAAAGTTTTATTGAAATATCAGAAGTTCTTGAAACTAATTAACTTCTCTTTGTCGAAGGCATGCTAATGGAATGAAACTGTTCCATTCACCACTTCAACATAGCTGAATAGTTTTCTAATAGATTTTTTTTTTCCTCAGTAACTGTTATCTTATTAATATCTTGCTGGCATCACTCTGCCAGAATAGAGCTACAGACTAATAACAGTAGTAAAGGATTTATTAACTGGAAAAAAAAAAAAAACAAAACACAAGCCACATACACTAAGTAAATAAATAAATAAAAAAACCCACACCCCAGAAATTAATCATTCCCATCAAGATGTGCATATTCCTTTCTCTACCTTCTTATTCAACTTCATTTTTTCATGTAATTATAGAATGTTCAGGGTTGGAAGGGACACCTCTGGAGATCATCCAATTCAAAACCCCTGCCAGAGCAGCGTCACCCAGGGCAGGCCACACAGGAACAGATTCAGGTGGGGTTTGAAAGTCTCCAGAGAAGGAGACTCCACCACCTCTCTGGGCAGCCTGTTCCAGCTCCATCACCCTCACAGCAAAGTAGTTTTTCCTTATGTTGAGATGGAACTTCCTATATTCCAGCTTATACCCACTATTCCTTGTGCTGTTACTGGACACCACTGAAAAGAGACTGGCCCCTTCCACTTGACATTCATCCCTCAGATATTTATAGACATTCATAAGATCCCTTCTCAGGCTTCTCTTCTCCAGGCTAAACAGCCCCAGGGCTCTCAGCATTCCTTCACAGGAGAGATGCTGCAGTCCCTTCATCATCCTCGTAGCCTCCATTGCACTCTCCAGTAGATCCCTGTCTCTCTTGAACTGGGGAGCCCACAGCTGGATACCATATTCCAATATTTACTTTTTTCTTGGGGTATTTTTATTTTCCTCCTCTGGCCAGGGGGCAAATGTTTGTCTTTCTGAAGGACTGAAGGTCCTTCCTAGCAAACAGCTCACTTAGAAAAGCAGCCTGCTCAGTAGGTGCCAGTCTAAATTAGCATCTGTCACATAATCAACGCACCCCAAATTAAATGGTGTCACATCAATTGCTGATTTTTAAGCCAATATAAGGAGGTTTTTACACTTAGTTTTTGATCTTAGCAAGTGTGGTATGATTTTAAGAATTTCTTAGGATTTTTCTTTTTCTCTTTAAATCTCATGTCCTAAAAAACATTGCCCTCTGTCCATGCTGATGGCTGTGGAGTACCTCAAGTGTAGCTAGGGTCCTATCTCTGAGACAGTCCCAAACCCCCTGCAGACCTGCTGCAGATGGTCTCAAACATCCCACAACTCAGGTCAGACTCAGCCAAACCCCCTAAATAAAGCCTGAGCCCAATGCAGTGAGGCAGTTTACTTGGGCTGACCATCTCCAGAGAGCTACCAAACACGTCTCATGGCAGGGATTTGGGGCTACATTTTGAGCATTCCTGGTGTACCCAAAGGGTCAGGCTTAGTTTTGGGAGCAGAAAGATAAATGTTCACCTGACAGAGCAGAGTGCAGATAGCAGTCAGTGCCCATGTGAAATATTTTGAGCCACACTGCTGCATTCCATAAGGAGAATTCAGTGGATTAGTTTGTATCTGGTTCTAATAGAGCCCTAGGCCATTTAATCTTATCCATTATTGTCTGGAAAGGATTGTGTTGCTGATGCACAAAGTAAAGACCCATCAGTTTATCTCAGGGATCCAGTGAATGTAAACCAGTTATGAAAGATACTGTATTTGCAGCTGAAATCATAGAACTGAGCTCTATGTAGTTTACATCTACTTTGCTCTTCATGAAGTTCATCCCACAAGCAAACAAGTTCATTAATCAAGTGAGGGCTAACAAAATCTCCCTTTAAATACTAAGGAAATGATTTGCATTTCCTAAGTATAATGCTTTTGTCCTTCCAGTGCAGTGCTACTTGGTTATATATTTACTATGCTGCAGTCTAGTTTCCTAGCAAAAAAATATTTCATTAACCAGACTTCACTGAGCTTCAACTTTTCTTCCTAGCAAGTATGAGCTCCCATTACAAATATGAACATTTTCAGCTGAGGGGAAAAACATATAAATAAATCAACAAAACCCCCTCCAAACAATAAAAACAACCCCAAAACCAACCAAACAGAAAAAAATAAACCCTTGAGTAACCTTTTTTTTTTTTTTAACAAATGCTTCCTGATGAAGATCATTTAGGAATAGTTGTTTACTAATAATAGTTCTTAAAATACACTGAAATAACTGGGATGTATTCTATGTTCATACTGCATTTGCATTGACTGCTGGGTAGGCTCAGCCTGTCTGCAGAGTAGCGGGGTACATTCTGATGATAACTTGGACCTGGAATGGACCAAACCCAAGCACGCTCCTTGTTTTAGGTGTATTCAGTATAGGAGCCGCCTCAGCTTATGTGCCAAGGAGCGTGCAGTCTAGTTCAGAAAAGCCTCACTCAAAGGACAGGAAGAAACAAAGATGGAAGTGACTCATCTGAGGTTATATGGCAAAGCTAAAAAGTAAAGGTCTTTTCAATCCCCTTTCTCAGGTCACTAAGCCCAACTGCCCCTCTCATTGAAAATGTATTCTGGTCTTTGGATTTGATAATGTCCTTTCAGAGCATGGGCTGATGTCACCTGATTAATGTTGCAGACAGGAGATTGCAAGATCACCCAAGGTTAATATGATAAACAATTAGAGAACTTAGGATGCAGCAGAAATCATATTGTCTGACAACTCTCTAATTGTAATGGTGGTGTAGCTCTGAAACACACCCCCACCCCCCCAATGCACACAGTCTGCCTCAACATCAATAATAATTCACATCTCAGTGCTGTCAGAGATAAATATTGCTGATCTCAAGGCCACTGATATCATCTCAAACCAACAGTTACAGCCATCAGCAAGAAAGACAGAGTGATAGAGGAGACAACACCCAGAGAGCAATTTTTAGTTTGCATTTGCCAGACTTCCAGTTAAGTCAGTCATAAAAGAAACTGACCACAACGCCTGCAAGCTGAGTTCCTAACTCTGCATATTGGGCACCCAAACAATAATTTTATGTGTTAGAGGCACAGTTTCTTCACAGATCTCAATGAAGTTAATATGACCAAAGTCTATCCAGTCAAAAAATACAGATGTGAGCACTTCAACAAATCAAGCTGCTTCCTCCTCTTGAACCAGATTTTGAAGGAGGCAAGAAGGGCACAAAAGACTGTCAGTACACAGATGGAAAGAAGATCTGAGAACGGGAACAGTCAGAGAAGGGCTTAGGGAGTGCAACATGGAGTGTATTGACATAGGGAAAAGGGAACTGAATGGACTTAGGGCACAAAGATGGGCACAGAGGTGTTCACAGCCAAGAGCCCTAGATTGAGGCAGTGGTGCAGGAATGCACAGCATCAACATCTCCGTTGATTCTCAATTCACTTTAGATCTATTAAGCCAGTGCCATTATTGTCCAGTTTTAGTGGTGTGTGTTTACACAATGTCCAATGAGCTCCAAATTGATGCTTACAATGTCCTTGTTTGATAAATGTGCATTACAAGTAAGATGACATGAGTAAAAGAGAATGAGAAACAGCTTTCTCAGAAAGCTGAAGAAAATAAACATGGCCCAGGTTCAGTTGATTTAAGTAGAATGTTTTCTTTTAGGTATTTCATCTTTTTTAAACATTTTGCGAAGTTTAACATTCAGAATTAAAATAAAATAAAATAAAATTTTTTAAAACCCTCTTCCAAAGCTGTAATTGAAAAATTAGTTCACTGGTTTTTGAAA
>JANHGN010011127.1:0-29430 GCA_024605025.1 Megaceryle maxima
CACCCTACATCCCCTCGGGCACCTTGTGTCCTCGTCCCCCACCCTACATCCCCTCAGGCACCTCATGTCCTCGTCCCCCACCCTACATCCCCTCAGGCACCCCATGTCCCCGTCCCCCCCCCCCCCTCCCCCCCCGCCCCCCCCACCCCCTCCTCCGCCACACTCGCACTCCCTGACCTCCAACAGGCTCTCCTTCCCACCCCCCCCAGCCTTTAACAGTGCTCTCAGCGGCGCTGACGTCCCCCCTCCGCTGCCCCCCAAGTCTCCCCACCTGCTGTCACAGCTCCACAAGCCATGCAACATTCAGTCGCTGCCGCTTCCTCCCACCCCCGGCATCCCTCAGCCCCCCGCGGTGGTGGAGACCAGGAAGAAGAGACCCGGCCGAGGTGCAGGTGAGAGCGGCTCCTTCCGCGAAGGGAGGCTCTTTTCTCACTGTGGTTAGCAGGGGACAGTGCACTGCTTCTTGGAGAGCTTGGAGGGGTGAGGCTGAAGAGCACTCAGAGCAGGAGGGTGAGGTCCAGCTACCTGTGCATTGCATGGCAACTCACGAGCGTGCAAGGTATGTCCGGCTTTCCTTACTGCTGAGCTCGGACGCCATACAGCCTAATCTGTGATTCTTGGAAACGGTGTGATCAGTGAAAGCAACGCCTTGGGACCGCTGGGCTTTTTCTTGCCTATTTGTTGGCATTGTTGTGTCTCCAGAGGTGCAATGACTGAGGTCAGGAGTGGCCTCCTACCAGTCTGAGGTAGGGCAGTAGAGTGTACACCACTGTGTCTGACAGATCTGCAGCTGCTCGAGTGCCAGCCTAGCCATGACATCCCTCTACTGCTGCACCTGTGCAGGCTGGAGTGATATTGGCAGTGGCCGGGAAAGATTTAGAGGCAAGAGTAACACAAAGATGGGGCAGCTCCAGCCATAGCTGAGCTGCCACCCTCTGCTTTTCAACAAAGAGGAGCAGCCAGTGCCTCTGGTGATCAAGGTGGTAGGGCCAAGGGCTTCTCTGACTAGCTGGGAAGTGGGGATATTAGCTAGTGTATCCTTGAGCAGATGGTGGAAGGACCTTTTATCAGACTTCTCCGATATAAGAAAAAAAAAAAAAAAAGCCTAGGTGTGTGTGGGTTTGAGAAATGGAGACAGCTACTTAATAAGGAACATCTGCAAAGAATGTTCTGTACCTTGTATTTTAGCAGTCGCACGTCAAGAGAAAGATTACTGGTTCCCTTTGACAGCCCTGGGAAAGGCTGTGTTAAGTACAGCAGATCAGGTGCTTCATGATAGTGATTAACGCTACTGGAACAGTCTGAGGAACTGTTATTGAGGTGTCTGTTTCTCATGATGGTTCAACTTCGGAGTTTTCCATAAAAAGGGCCTGCCTTTCTCTTGGTTGTGTGGGGGGAGAAGCAGTTTTGAGAAGCTGCTAACTTGGTGGCCTTCGGCTCCAAGGTGATAGGTCTGACAGAAGATGTAAACTTTGAAGGCTTTTAAGGCTCTTGCCATTCTTCAGTGAAATGTACAAAAACAATCTCAATTCCACTGCACAGCTGCCAAACTGTCAGGAAATTCTCTTAGAAATACCATCTAGCATTGGCTTTTGTTGTTGGCTGTTGGGTTGTGGGGTTTTATTTTAGTTCTTTTATGGGGGATGTGGATTTTTTAGTTGTGTTTCCCCCCCCCTCCTTAAAGAAGGTATTGTTCCTGTGAAAGTAGAAGGATAGTCTCCCTGTCCAGGCTGGAACAAAACCATTCTTCAGAATGTCAGACTTTCCCTATAACTAGAAATAGCAAGCCCTAGCCAGCTCCACTAGTGACTTAAACTTAATCCTTAATGCTATAAATCCATGGTCAGGCTTGACAGACAGCAGCGGAATAAGTTTGCCCCAAATACTACATTCCTCCTACACTCCACTTTTCAGCAAAGCTTACTGTTAAGTCAGGATGAGGTTTATGTGCTGCTCTGCTACTTCTCTTTAAGGAATCGGTGCTGGGAAGCTGGTCACACCTCCACAACCACCAGCAAGATCACCAACAACTGAACTTACCAGCAAGTCTGGAGTCTCAGCCTGGGCTACAGCTCATGACCCGTACCTGCCACTTAAAAATGGAAATCTGCACATCATTGGTAATAGCATCTAAATTAGATCTCTTAGCCTTCAGTGGTGAGTTTAGTACAGAAGCCTCTCTGTGTCTCAGACCTCAAAAGCTCATTTGAGACTTTCTCAGGGCAACAATAGGGTAGTGTAACTAGACCCATTAGAAACATTTTTGCACAACTTTATACAATGAGAGAAAATTTAAGGCTTTTTCACAAAGGTTTTGGATAATTCAGTAGACAAGAAAAGCATACACTACCTGCAAAATTTTTTAAGATTGTGAAAAGTTGCTGTAGTGTGCTTATATTACTGTTCTTAAAACCAGTTCATGGGCATTTAGTAGCTTCAACCCTATAGAGCAAAGACCATTAAGAATGGCTTTTGTGGTCTGATAAATTAGCCATCCATTCTTGCTTGTAGCTTGAAAACCACTTGGGAATGCCTCTATTACCACAGTATCATCAATGCAGAAAATCAGAACAGCAGCCAGAAGTTTAACTTTAGTTAGCAGCAGGTACTGTTTGCAATTAAGCCAGAAAACTTGGATGGCGTTCAGTAGGACTCATCATGGTTGGTTACACAGAATGAGCCACTACCCATTCCACAGGAAAAGAAGTCAGCATTTTTAATTGGGATTACTTGTGGCAATTTTTAAATTTATCTTAAGTATCCTCTAACAATGACTAATGTTTACTTCCCTGAAACTTCCCAGATGACTTTGAATCTAAATTTACTTTCCATTCTGTGGAAGACTTCCCCCCACCTGATGAATTCAAGCCATTTCAGAAAATATATCCCAGCAAGATAGCTAGAGGTAAGTGTGTACACATTAAAAGGCCTGGTAATTATCTGCTAGGATTAAAAACAGGGAGTGAAAATGAAGAAGAGAAACCAGCATTAACATGAAGAACAGGGCTGCTAGCATAAGCACAGAGAGGAATGGGATTTCTTACAGTAGTAACAGTGACATAATGAAAAGTCTTAGTAGCTAAAAATAAAATGCCGTGGCTTCACATGTAGCCTGTGTGCTTTAGAATGTTGAATTTCCAGAGCCCTTGATGTTAAAAACAATGCCACATGAACAAAATTAGCTACTGAGTTGGGCTTTTGTTTCTGAACTTGTGAAATTTCAAAAGTCAGGTAACTTAATCCATGTCTTCCATCATGTGTTTTGATTTAAATCCTATGTCTGGTGGTTTTACACACCTGAATAACAAAGGGACTTAGTACCTGAACCTTGTCAGGAAAGTAATGAATGACTGAACCTTGCTTCTCCTCCCCGTGCTGTTAACAGAGAAACTTGCTATCAGGTCACTGATACATGTAATATCAATCATATCAGGTGAGAGGAGCAGAAGTTCACCTATCCAGCTTTGAAAATTGGTAGCTGAAGGTGCCAAAAGATCTCGCACCCATATTCTGCTTTCTATTAAACCCCAGTCTTTTCTGTACTATTAGATCAATAGCAGCCTCAGTCAGTCTAAAACATGTTCTATATGACCTGGTCAAAGACTTTTTACTGAAGGGCTACAGGGCATGAGCAATATATATGTATGTATCAGTTCAAGGGTAAGAAATAAATATAGCAACTCTGCTGTCAAACTGCATCCAAAATACATATCCAAAAATGAATCTATTTCCTCTGATTAAACCTGTCCTATCTACTTACAGATACCTCTAAAAATCCTCCATTAAGAACACATGTGAGATGAGAAGACCCTTCTGAAGCTTTCTGGATTGGTATTAAAAGAGAACATCAAGATACTACACGTGAAACAGAAGGGGTCCCCATTAGAGTGACAGAGATTATTTGAATTGCAAGTGCTGCAATGTTAACTCTTCTATAAACTGGAAAAGCAATGTAAATGATACTTTTTGAACTGGCCTACATACTACTACAGTGTCAGTACAAGCTTTTAAATTATTGTTTATAGGTGGAAATTTTTTAAGCAAAGCAGCACAACATTTAAATTTGTTGTAGTGTTGAAACAGTTCTCGCTCTTACCGTGCTGACTGATGTTACCTTAGAATACTTTTTGCATTACATGCCTTTAGGTCGAACTAATTTTTTCTCCTTCCATCACCATTTTTAAGTATTTTGGAAATTCCCCAGTTATTATTCAGACATCTCTTCAATTAACTATCGGAACCTATCAGGCTACCTTTGGTCTGTGTATGTTTTTTCACTTCTATTGTGCCTGTCCTCAGATTGCAGCAGAATGTCACTTTCATGAACAGATGGGCCCACAATCCTTTTCTCATCAAGCATGAAGAGGAAAGGGATGACAAGGAGCTGTGGCTGCTGTTGAGCCTACCTCCCATTGATTACAGATCCTTACAGGATAGCATCAGAAGCAGCCCAGCTGGGTAGGGTGGTCACAGACTTGATAATCAAGACAACAGAACTTTTCCAAACTGGAGAGAAAAGGAAAGTTGTTTTAGTCTAAGCAAAGCTTCCCCGTGGATATATAGCAAGTGCCCTGCCTTTACCATTTGCATGACAGATGGTCTTTCATTCAGAGGCTTCCTGACTGCTGGGTAGAGATCCAACACCTACATTTTAAACAGGCAACCAGAGATATTATTAATCACCCAGAGCAGCAGTGAGGATTCATTGTCCAAATTACACCACGTGGAACAAGCAGTCCCCAAAGTGGTTGTTCCCTTGAACAGAGCTGGTTGAAAAATTTAACAACCCAGCAGTGGACAAGACTTGAGCTTCTGCTTTTAGTATGCACGCAGGGGTAAGGTCTTGGCATCACTGCTGTTCATAATGGTCATAAGATGTCCATTTCCCACAGGAATTACCCTGATTCTTGTGCATTTCCCTGCATTACAAAGAATGTTGCCAGCAGTTTGAGGGAGATGATCTTTTCCCTCAGCTCAGCACTGGTAAGGCTACACCTGGAGTGCTGGGCCCAGTACTGGCCTCCCTAATATAAGAAAGTTATGAACATGCTGGAGAGAATCCAACAAATGTCCACTTAGATGATGAAGTGGCTGGAGCATCTGTCCCCTGAGGAAGAGCTGAGAGGGCTGGGACTGTTCAACCTGGAGAAGTCTCAGAGGGGATCTTATAAATGTGTATGAATAGCTGAAGGAAGGGTGCCGAGATGAAGCCAGGTTTTTTTTTTTTCAGTGGTACCCAGTGACAGGAAGAGTCAACAGGCAAAAACATGAAACTCAGGAGGCTCTGTCTGAACATCAGGCAACACTTTTTGGCTGTGGGTGGGACCAAGCACTGGCACAAGTTGCTCAGGGACACTGTGGAGTCTCACTCCTTAAAGAGACTAAAAATTGTCTAGACATGGTCCTGGGCAGTTGCCTCGAGGTGGCCCTGCTTGAGCAGGAGGGTTGGACCAGAGGACTTTGCTGAGGTGCCTTCTACCCCCAACCACTCCTTGATACCCCTTCTTAGAGCTCTCCTGGGGTCCTGTGCTTGGGTTGCAACAACCCCATCCAAAACTACAAGGTTGGGAAAGAGTGTCTGGAAGGTTGCTGAGCAGAAAAGATACCTGGGTTGCTGTTTGACAGATGTCTGAACGTATGCCTGGGTGGCCAAGAAGGCCAATGGCATCCTGACTTGTATCACAAATAGTGTGGTCAGCAGTACTAGGGAAGGGATTATACCCTTGTACTTGGCATTGGTGAGGCCCCACCTCAAGTAGTGTTCAGTTTTGGGCCCTGCACTACACGAAGGACATTGACATGCTAGAGCATCTCCAAAGAAAGGCAACAAAGTGAAGGCTCTACAGAACAAGTCTGATGAGGAATGGCTGAAGGAACTAAGATTGATTAGCCTGGAGGAAAAAAAAGCAAGCTGAGGGGAGACCTTGTTGCTTTACACAGCTACCTCAAAGGAGGTTGTAGTGAAGTGGGAGTTGATCTCTAAAGAGGAAATGTCCTTATGTTACACCAGGGGAAGTTTGGGTTGGATATTAGGAAAACTTTCTTCACAGAAAGGGTTGGCAAGCACTGGAACAGTGATGGAGTTACCATCCCTGTAGGGATTTAAAAGACAACTAAATGTGATGCTTAGGGACATGGTCTAGAGGTGGTTTGGTAGTGCTGCATTAGCGGCTGCACTCAGTGATGTTAAAGGTCTTTTCCAACATAAATGCTTCTATGATTCACCAGCTTGAAAAGGGGCACTGCTGTTCCAGGGTGAGCCTGGTGCTAACTGCCAGGCTCTTTACAACTAGGGCATTAATTTACATAACTTCCAGAAATTCCCCCTAGCTGCAGCTGTAATAACACTAAAGCACAGGTGAAGTTCCTTCTCCATGGTCATGCCTTTGAACACAACTATTTGGACAAGACACTGCCTCTTTACCTATCTCTGCTTTTCTCAGTTCTTGCAGCAGCTCCGTCAGGCTGTAACTCCTATTCCCACACATGCATGCTCATGGTGTGGAGATGGTGTAAGGGATAGAAGCTCTTCACCTGTAGGACTCTTAACAAAGCAGCATTAGTAATTTTCTAGCCTATTATGACACCTTGCTGTACATCATGTGAAAAGAAAAAAAAATTAGTGATGCTTTGATGAATACTTACTGTCACTAGTATAGTTACTTGATAAATACGCATGAATATAGTAATAAGCAGCAGTCAGTATATACACTGCTTCTCACAACTGGAAAAGTTTAATACTGCCTTGAAAAATACTTTGTTACAGTACTATTAAAGGTGACTTATTGTTGGTTCTCATTTGTTCTGGAACTTCTGTACTGCTCTGTAGTAAGTACTTTTGCACTTATTTTAAAAGTAGACTACCTGCCAGAAAATGCCTGAAGGAGAAAAGTTGCTACTCCTGTTTTTTATTATGAAAAGGGTTATTTTAGAAGCAAACGCCACCTTTCAGGGTTTAAATTAGAAAGCCCGTGCATATTTGCAAACATTAGTGAAATGTTATTTGTATATAGACTGGACTGTTCAAGATCCACTGAAGCTTCTGAAATTGCTATTACCTGGAGATGCATAAAGTTACACTGGCTGCGACTCAGTCACAGTTGGTCCCACTCTGTCCTTCCACTGAGCCACAGCTAGCCTCAAAACCACTAAGTTTTAAAACTTGAGGCCATGGGGATGCTCTGGTTTCTCAAACTTGTAGGACTAGTGATTGCACTCAAGCATGTTGTGGTAGCAGTTTTGGGTTTTTTTTAAATGCACTACACAGCTAAAGGAAAAGCAACATACAATTAGAAAATTACTACCTGGATCACTGTGCTCAAAACAATTTATTAGTTCTGTTATATTAGCAGTTCCAAATAAGAATATAATTTCCCACAAGATAATTGCAAATGTGGGTTTCTTCTTTTTTTAAGAGGCAGGCAAGTAAGATATATCAGGTTTTTAGCAGCAAGACCCTCTTTCTTCTTGCCTCCCTCCCAACTCTGAGAGGTTAGAGATCCAAGCTGCTCAGAAGAGCTGTGTGGAGTGGTATAGCCTAATTTCAGCCCTTGTTCACAAATAGCCAGCTAGTCCAGTGAGGATGCAAAGTGTTCAACAAGCAACAGTTTTTAGAAGCAACTCTGAAGTTCAGCATGGTGTGTGTTAAGGGTACTCTGATTAGGAGTGTTCTCATTGAAAGGATCTTTTCATTCCAAAAGTGGATTTTTTAGGAAATCCCTCTAAAAAGCACACTGGTCTTTCAGCTGGCTCCATCTGGCACAGTACCCTCTGAAATGAAGCATGCTCCTTGCAGTCCCTGTTCTGGCTAGGTAGACAGAAGCTAAGTTTTAGGGTTTACTTGCCTGTTTTCTCCTTCCCTTGTCTCCATTTTCAGGATACTTAGGCACAGGAGCTGTTCCTGTAATAGAGAGCGTGGGAGGAGTGTATTGTGAATGGAAACATTATGGGAGCTTATATTTCCTCAATATCAAAGTGCGTGTTTTTTCACCATCCCCTTCCTTGAACAGTGGGTGATTTTTAACTCCATATGCTAACTTCCACTTACTAAAAACATGGACTTCTTCTCTGAACCTCCAGTAAAAAAAAACCAAAAAAACAAGACACACCACACACAACAACCAAACACCAAAACAACCCAACCAACAACAACAAAAAAATAACAATGACAAAAAAACACCAAACCAAAAACAATGGAAAAAAAGCCCAGCCACCTTCTCATGACACAGGAAGCAGTGTTTACTGGTTTAATTCTGAAAGTGTTTGCCCCGTCTCACTTCTACAGGACGAAAATACATGAAAAGCAGTTGTGTCTGTAAGACTATGGAGGAAGGGAAGCATGCTGCAGAACTGCACTTAGTATCAAGAAGCCTAAGACAGCCATTTCTAAGCCTAACCAGTTGGATTGCCACACCCACCAGTAATTCACTGGTTCTTAATGGATTTATCAGCCACATATGCTCACCACAGAGATTACTAGGAACTGTTCAGCAGTACAAAGGCAGAAAGATGGAGAATAGTCAGGTATTGATCAATGTCCAGCATCTATTCCCTCAAAAAAATTCCAAATTTGTAGCATGTGTATAAATATGACACCTCCTTAAGAGCCACTAGGTTACATACAGATCTCTTGGGCAACACAGGCTGACTCTGTGTTTTAGTCCCAGAGCAGCAGCCAGGTGTGTTACAAACACAAGCCTCCCTAAGCTGGGTGCAGGTGAAGGCAAAACTTAACTAGAGACCTAATTCTAATAATTTGTACAGGTACAGTGTTAGATGCTGAGTTACTGTAACCACATATGCCCATATGAGGCAAATACAGCAAGACAGAGAACCAGGACTTACCTTCCTGCCCCCTCAAAAGTGGGATTTCAACTCTACCATTCTTTGCTTGAATCAGCAAGAAGATAAAAATGCAAGTCAGCTTTGCTGCAAGCCTAGTCCTGAGCAATAGAGGAAAAACCAGATTGCTTTAAATGACAATATGGCAGTTAGGCTGATGAAGTTAATCTTTGCTTTAATTGGTTGCCCAACATACATATTTAAACATTCTGTACTAAATTAGCCAGCATGCACACAGTAATTGGACCAGTCAGTGACTTTCTCCTTTCACTATATACATACACAAACAGGAACACCACAAGATGGGACAAAGGAAAGCAATTTGTTAACCAGATACAGCTAGCAAGTAACATTTTTTCCTCTAGAAATGTTTTTCCTGCAAATTCACAAGTGTGAAGACTTTCTTTCAAGGCTTGAAGAGCTTTGCAGTCTTCCAGTGAAGAGGCTGACAATAGCCACTGTAGCTGAAATGAGATAAATTTTGTTTAAAATCCATTCCAAGCAAGAGTGAAATTGAAACAAAAGAAAAAGATAAAAAAATGCCTGCAATATAGCACAGGGAAAAGGGACTTTGGAGACAATCCAAGCAGATAGAAGTAAGGTGGCTTTGGTCTCAATTCTAAACACTCTTAGCTTAGCATAAAAGAGAAGAAGGATCAGAATCAGATCCAACATTTCACATTCACTGATACCTGGTACCAGAAACTCAGTATCTAAAGGACTGAAGTGTTTGCTTACTTTATTTGAAGAACTTTAGTTCTGTGTCAACACAGTCATAGAAAAGATCCACTACTTCAGCAGGATCCAGAATCTCTGTACGAGTAAGGATATCTTCCATTGCTTCTAAGCCTTGTTTTTCAAGGTCTAACATAATCCTCATCAGTTTCTGGCCTTTATCCTACAGGCGTAAAACAACCAAACTCAATTAACCAACAACCAGGCTTGTTAAAGCATTTTACTGTTCACTTCTGTTATGAAGATATTTTCAGCTTTTTTTAAAAAATGAGAAAGACCAAACTATTTCTATTAATAGTTTTTTGGATGGTCAAAGGCTAAAAGGAACAGCACCGGACACTTTATGCATTAAGAAATTAACCAAGAAGTAGTAGCTAAGTTTAAAGCAGAGAAGGAAGATGGATAGAAGAAAATGCTGTAAGGCTTGTACACATGATAAAGAGATAAAGCAACTTTTTAAGCCTCTAAACCCCCAAACAGAACTACATGAGAGGACTAGAAGCCCTGAGGATTGCACAGATCATGGTGTGTACATGGAATTCCCTCAGATCATCACCTGCAAAATGATTGTTAGATCTGAAATGATGTGTAAGATAACAGCATTAAAATGTCAGATCCCAGGAATGTGTGTCATTCAGACTTGCTGCTCTTCATGTTTCTGTGCAGGAAATACCCTCCTGAAGGTGGTGTCATTTTGTTTTATCCAGATGTAATTTAAGTCTATTTCCCACCCAACACCTCTCTCTCTTTTTTTTTTTTTTTTTTTTAAATTAGAGAAGTGCTGTTTGTTTTGCCTGCAGATTTCAAAACTGAATTCCAGAAAAAGTTGCATTTATATTGACTGACAGTTCTGAGCTGTCAGGATTTACACCAGCATTAGTGCAGAAAGAGTAGCGTATCTAAACTATGGCTTAGGCTCTCAGGTAAGCAGATTTTGTAGCACAAAGCTTGACTAAAAGCTACACATTCTTTTCTACCACAACTTTTGATGTCACACCACAGGACTTTAATAGGGAAGAGTGCACAAGATGCTAATGTGCTTCTCTACATCTTCCCTAAAGCAGCATCTTGCACAGTGCTATGGGAGCTAGCTGCACACTGAGTCAGTGTTGCCACAGATTTTTAATTAAACCACTCAAATGGATTAAAACCCACATCTAGCCAAAACTGTGTGTAAATAAAGTTTGTACTAGCAAAGGTTACCATGGTTTCCCTTAATCACTAAAAATAAGTCTGAATGCTGTTTATGTTCTTAGTAAGTGTCCTTTCTTTTTGTATGGCATTTTCAGTTTCTGGATCTTGTAAAACTGTCACATGCAAATTATTCCTTCAAGAAAAGAAAACAACCTCAAACTATGCAGTTACGAATTTATGATCGTTTAAATAACAACAATCCTGCCATCATCCTACCATATCATTCCAATACCACATTGCACTAGCACTGTGTGTTCAAAGTTAAAAGACTATATGCACAATGGGGATTGAATGAGCTAATCAGCTTGTCAGTTGACTATTCACTTGCAGAAGTAATGGAGCAGAGCAACACTCTCAAGATAACAAAAAAAAACCCCACACCCTTAAAATAAACTTATGCAGAATACCTTGTCCTTCAGAGGGCGTCATTATTCAAGCTACACTTGCAAGGATTCTAAGAATAGCCAAAGACTGTTTTGTTTTTTTCTTCTTCAGTGAGTGATTTTGAAGTAAATGATGGAATTTGGAATCTACATTTACTTCATTAATTCCAGGTCCCACAGCTCTTACCTGATCATTCTCAAGGAGAGATCGGGCCCATTCATGCGCCTTGTACAATTCATGCCTGCGATCGGGTTTCTCCTGGAATCGAGGTATCTTTTTAGCAGGATCATCATCGCCAAAAGAAGGAGACTGTACTTTGGGTACTAATTTTACATCATCAACAAAAATAAAGGGTTTAAATATAGACCTGAAAAAAATGAGAATTACTGCTTTCAGTAATAAGAGAGATTTTATGTATGTTGTTGAAATGTTCACTAGGATATTTGAAAAACTACAAACGCAGAATGGCATAGGTAATTAATCTACATCAGGCACGGACTAGGTTAGAGAGTTGCTACCGCTCAGAAGCAAAATAAATCTATGTGCTTTAAAAGAATTGGGTTTGCCAATTACTCTAAAACTTTATTTACTCCTCTTTACCTACAAGCTTCTTTGGTCTCCATCATGCCAGCTCTGCCACTTCTTTTAAAAATGTAACACTCTATTTTCCTCTCCAAGGTTTGTATTTTTTTTTTAACAAATCTCAGCCTTCAGCCTCTCATCTGTTTCTCTCCTCTGTTCACACTGCCATCTCTCCTTCTCCTCTGAGATTTAATTTTCATTAAAATCCTACACACTTGTGCAGAGCAAGGAAGATAACACAACTTGCTCAATATCAGAGGATTTGTCACATAACCAGCAGCACTTTTGAATTTTATATCGGGGGGGGGGGGAAGACATTGCTACCAACACTACAACACTTCTCAAACAACTTCAACACTCTTTGGATCTAAACTCCAGACAGATGGACAAAATGGACAAAACCCCAGCAATCCAGATCTTAATTCCTGAGAAACTAGGAGTAGGTGCTGGCAAGTGAATGCAGAAAATGCCTTCCCTTCAGATACACAACAAAACAGCACCCTGCATTCTGCAGTGAAGAAGCTACCAGAAGTGCATGACTTCTGCAAAACATGATTAATACCCCCCGCCTGCATACAACCAGCAGGTTCACTGCTGCTACCCATTTCCATCACTGTCATGAAGTCTTGCTGACTAAGTTTGTGACTCACTAGCTGCACTTAAAAAAAGGGCTTTTTAAAATGCATTAGAATGTGAAATAAAGGAAAAGCCTCTAAAAAAAAAGTTGGTTTTTCTTTGTTGTTGTCATTGGTTTTCTTTTTTACAGATGGACTTTCCACCTTTAAAAAGGACAGAAATCCCACCAAAACAATTTGAACCATTGGCCCTTTTTATCTCAAAGGATTTACATCAAGTCAAAGAAAAGTTCTGCTAAGCAAGCTCAAACTTCATACTTAACCCTGAAGGTTTGAGTTGCATAATGCAAAGTGAGTAGAAAGTCTCTTTGGCACGGATAACTTCTGTAGCACTCAGTAGAATCTAGTGCTTATTACCACTCTTCTTACAGGAATGACTGTCAGCTGCTCAAGGGCACCATTTTCTCCCCATAACCTCTTTACCTCAATGCAAGTGGCAGATCTCCTGAATAACTGCAAGTGGTTTAGTTTAATTTCTGTGAATCCCAGGTGGATTCTGTTTAAAACACAAGATAATTCATTAGTTCTTTGATGATCTGGCCCATGAGTTCCCTTATCTCCTCTCCTGCTTTCAACTAGAAAATACATAACTTAAACCAATGTGAAATTGTCCCTCCAATAAAAAACATACTTGGGACACCAGGGAGTTGCAGATGTTTTACTCTGTTCACATTTTGATGTCACGTAAAGCTACCTATAGTTCACATCCCCTCTTTGCTATTACACACTCTGTTTCAGTTTTGTACCCACCTGATCAAGAGAACTGACTGAAATGCTCCACAACCTCATCCTCTCAACAAGAAACCACTAGAAAGCAGCTATGCTGGAGTAGTAGTTCCTGGCTAGTAGTTCCTCCCTAAACTGCATGTACTGTAAAAACTCTGAATCTAGGCAAATTTCCAGACAGCCTTTCAGCCCAGTGTTGTCCATTTCAAATTACAGCAAGATGCAGTCCAGTATCACCAGACTGTCAGCCTGCACACCAACAACTACTGATTGCATTTCTGGTTAGAAGACACTCTTGAAGAATGTTCCAATTTGGGTAGCAGGTTTTATTTAATATCTCTTAATCCATCATCTGCTCTGTACCCAGGGAATCCCAGTGCTGTGGCTTACCTTGAAGGGTCTGGTGTGCCAGTGAAGTAATGAACACAGGGGAAACTAGGGTCCTGAGGCAGGACAGACACTATGCTAGCTGTCGTAAGGAAAGATTCAGAGTCCACACAGACACCACTATCCTTGTCACGCAGAACATCAATCATAGCTTGTGCAGAAACGTCACCTATATGGAGGAGGGGGGGGAAAAATACCTGAGTGTTCAATGGTTTGGACCTTAAGTAAGGATTTTAGCCTGAATGGGCTTTGGCCTACTATGACTGGTGAGACTTGACATGGGCATGCCACAAATCCCAGTTAACAGTTTCTATTTAAGCAATGTAAATCCAGAATGAACCTGACTAGACAGTAAAAGAGAACAGTAAGAAGCATTAATTAGGAATTACAACTGCTAGGTAGGGAGAAATGCCATTAAAAAGTTGTTTTCAGGAAGAAGGCCATGATGTCTCAATATTGTTTTAGCAATCACTATGAACAGACTACTTACATAAAACACTAGCTTTCCTCTAAGAAACTACCTCTACCCAAGCCTGGGCAGATTGGGAGCACTTCTATTTTTGTTAGCTCTCAGTCAAAATTCTGAAGCATCATTTCTCATTCAAAGGGTGTTATACCAGCAGACTTGGACACTGAGCTTTTTCTCCAAATCACTACCTACAGGAATCCCCTGTTCTCACTCTTGTCTCCTGCCCGTGTCTTATCACAGCTTTCTCCTCATGGCACCTCCATATTTTCCTGCATCATGCCTTTGGCAGGCAGGCATTCCCCAGCAACTTCTCAAACCCTGCACTGACTCACCCTTCCAGGCACAGGTGCCTCAATACACCAGGAGACATCGAATAACCCAGAAGCCTGCAAGATTTGCAGCCGTAGCCATCTATCTGTTGGGCTCCTCAGGCTTTATTAAGACCTTTTACCCGTGGCCCTTTAGAATCACTGTATTGGCCTCTCAGACACAAACCATGCTACATGTACCTCTGCAGCCTTTAGCAGGAACTCTGCATGGCAATAAATACCTCTGCACTCTTCTTCACATTTGCCAACGTGTGAAAATCCTAGCAATCAAGTGAATTCACATCTGTAGTAAAGGACTTTTTATAAAAAGATAATTTGTACCATTTTTCACACATGAAAGAGCAGGTATATGTCAGCCACGCGCTGCTGCAGGCTGGTCAGTTCAAAGCTATTTTGGCCACCTGTAGTGAACTGAAGTCATTAATAAATCTTGGTCTTGAATAAGCCCATCCTCTGACTGATGGGAATTGGCACACTGTCTGCTCTAGTAACTTTGTTCTGCTCAACAATGAAAAAGGGACTTCAGTTCACAAATGACTAGCACTGCTGCTCTTTAAACAATTCCTCCCCCAAAAGCCTAAGCAAACCTCCCAAACTGTAGAATCTACCGAGCTCAAACTTTCATACCCGAGGCCCTTCTCTTTTTTTCAATACTATAATTTTAGTATTAGGTAGGGCCACTACTAATTACACCAAAGCACAAATGTAGTAGCACATCATGCACATCAGAACAACAGTGAATAAAGCTATTTTATAATTGCAATCCTGTTTTAAAACCTTAAACTTGAGGGGCATATTAAGGGCTTCATCCTAAATTGTGGCAAGTTTAGTCTTCAATTCTGGTCTTCCTTTCCACGTGGTTTATATATGGAGGTACTCTCAGTCACAGGAAGTTCTGCACAGAATGCGTGAAAGGAGGCAGTAGTGACTGAAAGTTGTGCTGCACTCACAGGATGATGGTTCAGCACTTACCACCTTGTTTTTCTAGGCTCTCCCTGCCAGAACAGCAGGCTAAATGGTCATCAGCAAGAGAGAACACTTCAGAAAAATTGAAGTCTGAGTCTCCGTTCCACCAGCCTTGACTTCTCACGTAATTCCTTAGTTCAGGATGCTCAGCATCAATTTTTGTAGTTAATGAAAGCTGATTGCAAATGCATTTCACCCCCTCTGTAGAAAAAGCCACATATTACAAGACAACATTAACACAGTCTTTCTAGAAGAAGCCGGAAGGACAATGTATCTTCTGTTATGAAACTAATGAAACCACTGGTTAGGACATATGCGTAACTACCATACACGGAATTACCAATCACTGCAGGCCGCAAAGCTCAATTCTCTGTGCTCTACTTAGGTGTCTACGCTGCCTTCTGCTTAATGGGTCAGAACACCTGTTTCACAATCCATACCTCATACATTCTGACCATGGAATAGTGGTCTCCAAGTGCCACAGGCACCTACCTAATCTGGACAAGCTTGACAAGCAGGCCCATGTGAACCTCAGAGGTTCAAAAAGGCCAAGTGCAAGGTCCTGCAACTGGGTCAGGGCAACCCCTGACACTAATAGAGGCTGTGGGATGATGGGATTGAGAGCAACCCTACAGAGAAGGACTTGGGGGTACTGTCAGTCGAAAAGCTGGATGCGAGCCTGCAACGTGCACTTGCAGCCCAGAAGGCCAGCTGTATCCTGGGCTGCATGAAAAGCAGTGTAGCCAGCAGGTCGATGGAGGTGATTCTGCCCCTTTATTCTGCTTTGGTGGGACCCCAAATACAGAATACTGTATCCAGCTCTGGAGTCCTCAGCAGAAGAAAGACATGGACCTGTTGAGCAGGTGCAGAGAAGGGCCGCAAAAATGATCAGAGGGCTGGAAACCCTCTCCTATGAGGAAGGCCTGCGAGAGTTGGAATTGTTCAGCATGGGGAAGAGAAGGCTCTAGGGAGACCTTATTGTAACCATTCATTACCTAAAGGGGACCTCCAAGAAAGATGGGGACCATCTTTAGCAGGGCCTGTTGCAATAGGACAAGGGTGATGGTTTTAAACTAAAAGATTTAGACTAGATAGAAAGAAGACATTTTTTTACAATGAGGATGGTGAAACACTGGCCCAGATTACCCAGAGAGGTGGTAGATACTCCATCCCTGGCAACATTCCAGGTAAGGTTGGACAGGGCTCTGAGCAACCTGGTCTAATTGCAGATGTCCCTGCTCACTGCATGGCAGTTGGACTAGATGTCCTTTAAACCATTAAACCTCCCAAACCATTCTCTGATCTTTTCTCCAGTATTGTACTCCACTGCCACAACAAGACTTGAGGTCTGACTTCATCTCCAAAATATGCTGAAATGTATGCCAAAGCTGATTTAGTTTAATGAACCTTCTTTGTCCACCAAACTGAAAACTTAATTTGAAAAAAATTTTTACAAGCTTACCAATTGCTTGAAGTTTCCCAGTTAAAACAGAAGTTTGTTGTAAGCAGCAAGATAGGCTTAAATTGTACTTCATTTTTAATCTTAAATTTTAAAACATAATGAAGTAAAAATAAAAGGTAAGTAGCCTTCAAAGAATACTACAGGGTTTTTTAATTTGTCTTTCTCAAAGATACTGCAGCGCTTCTATCCATATATCTACAGCATGACTGACAGTAGCCGCTGCAGGCCGTCCTCAGAGAGAACAAAGCATCAGCATTGGAAGCCAGGAAAAGAGCTGATAAAGTAAATCTGTAAACTAAAATAAATCCAAATTCTGGAATTTGGCACAAACGTTTTCTTAAACAGAAACCAAAGCAGTATTTGTGAAAGTTATTAATACTATCTTCCACAAAAGTAAGCTTGCTTTTGTAATGCCTCGTGCAAGCAATTTAAATAATGAGTAACAACTTAGAGTAGGAAGTTCTGTGCATTATTAGTTTGCAAAAAAGTCACTGTCATTCAGTTCTAACTTACACTAAGGTCACTGACAGCTTGTTCTGATTCACATTTTTGAAGAATATAGCATTCAGGGAATTTTCTTGTCTTGAGTGATAGGAAAATTCACGTTCACATCAAGCTAGGCAAGCCAGTCCTTAAAGATCTCTTTAAATATTGCATTTAGTAATTCATGTAAAATAGTATTTTATTGGTTTGATCCTGCTCAAAAAATGAAAATTTATCAAGCAAATAAATATTTTCACTCAGGCTGAAGAACAGTAATAGGAAGGATTTTTAAATGTTTATCCTTAAATTACAGTCAAAGAGTTGTTTGATAAACATTCACTATGGGATTCACAGAACTGCAGCAGTAATATTAGAAACAGGGCAACTCTGATGACAGAGTCAGGGGAAAAAAAAAGCCTTCACACTGAGGAATGACACATTTTCCCTGTTTTAGCATCATTCACACATTCATTTGAAAGATTAAGAAAAAGGAACACGCTGAACAAAGTATGAAATGTGGAGTTCTTACATAGCCAGCAGCCTTTCCTCCTGGCAGGCTGCAGGAGGTGGAAACTGCTCTATCTGCAGCTCACAGGGACCTCCTGAAGAGAAATGCGCTGGTAAAAATCAGAACAGAGCTGCAGTATCATTTCAAAAGCTGCAAGCAGCAGACAACAGTTTGGGAAGAAGGACATGAAGGTTATCCATTGCTGATGCAGCTAAAAAAGCTAAGTAAAAACCACTGTTCTTCCAGTATCATCCAGGTAGGTCGACAGAAGATGACAGGCTGTCACTGCATGATCCTGGGAACCTCAGGAGCCAGCTGCTTTCCAGAACTTCGATTTTATCGGGATCACATTATCAATCTCCCTTCCTCTATGTTTGGTACCTGTTTACTCTAGAAAACCTCCTCCATCTTGTAGGTATCTTTAAAATGCAAGCTTTGCTTGGCAAACACCATCCCTGCTAAGGTAAGCCGATTCACATCTGATGGCATGAACTGACAGTAGGCCACCACACAACATGACAAAGCCTGGTCTTATTTCTTCACTTTGGTATCTTCCAAAGTAAACCTCCCTCCTCCCCATATGAGGTATCTCCTACCCTTCAATGAAGAGGAAATGAAAGAGAGAATTGAATAGATTGGTCATAGCTTGACGCACAGGTGATAAAAATAATTTAAATTATCAGAATTTTTAATTTATTCAAATGTGAGTATATTTTTTAAAGCCCTACTCTTATGAAAATAAAATCCCTTCAAAACTAAAACCAACCAAGAATAAAGTATATGCTTTAGACAACTGTATTGTATTTGCCAGCAAAGTTTTAAGCAAGTTCAGCCACCAAGCCAATGAAATCTTGAAGTTAGCTTGACAGCTCTGACTTCACACCTACAGAAAAAAGAAGCCACTTGTAAGTTTAAAGAGCAGAAAAGTATTATCTTCCAGTATCAGATAAGAAACGGGGATATGAGGGGAATGTGTCTATACAGTAAAGCAGCCAGCAGCAGCCCATTCAACCTACCATCTCACACAAGAACTTTTCTCAAAGCTATCAATGCTTATCTTTGCCTCTTAGTATTTTAGATTTCTACGTAACAATTTGGGCATTAACAACATGAAAAAGACACTTGACATATTCCAAATAGTAAATAAATCTGGGAAAATAAACCACTTACCAAATATAAAAAATTAAGCATGATGATTGTTACATAGCTTATGTATACAGGTAACAATCTTCAGCTTCACAGAAAACACAAAGTTACATCAGCCAATGCAAATAAACATTAAAAAAAAAAAAAAAAAAAGCAGTACAAATATATAAGGAGATTAAAATTGATGATTTAATCAAACACGTGCCGAAATTAGTCACTTATTTAAACTCAGTGACTTTAAGACCAATTCTTCCAAGACGATTCTTTACAGCTATTTATAATAATAAAGGTCTGGTGTGAATGATAAACTGACCTGTGATTTTTTCTGCTGCCCAGTACTTTCCAGAAGTCTCCAGTATCCAGGCTTCATTTCTGTCAACAATCAAAAATGCACTTTGGAAAGTATGGCATGAACTCCCATCTTCATAATAATTTCCACCTTGTCCATGCTCTTCCAACAGAGCAACTATCACATCCAATGCTTCTTTAGCTGTTGCACCTCTTTCTAGGCCAAGTCTACAAGAAAAGGGTAAAACAGATTCAGACAAGCATCTAACAGTAAGATCTCCAGAAGTTATTAAATATCAGCACTGATCTGGTTTTAAAATACTGAAGTGTCATTTTTGCATAGTGTAAGAATTCTTGCTTTAATGAGTTACTAGAATGTCACCTACAGGATGAGATGCCAAATTGCTTAATTGTTTAAAGTCTTTATTTTCTACACTAGTTCTTTGTTCTGAAGCCTACCACAGCTGGTTTTTCATTTTTAAAGAGGCCAAATAACAACCAGTGGTCTCAACTGCACTGTAAACATGGAATGCTCTATTTATCCACCCTTCTGGCAGAATAACATTGAAGGACAATTTGCAAACAGGTCTTTTTAAAGTAACAGAAAAGAAAACAAACAAACAAACCCCAACGCACAATCAAAACAACCTTACATAACAACCACACAGCTCTTCTCCACAAAACTGTAGGTACTGCCAGTTAACTCGGCATCAGTGTCCTGGGTAACTGCATCACAATCCTCCCACTAACACATCTCAGAGTACCCTTCAAGGTGAGATGGAAGAAAAGTTTAAAGTAATTTCACCCCTAGATGAACAGCCTGGATTATGCATTAAGAAAATTTCAGCGACTTAGTACAATCCACTGCCTCCAAAATGTTATCACAGCATATTATAACCTTGTCAAGACAACATTATATTTAGCTTTTTGACTTCACATATCAGTTAGATGCAGACTTTCCAAATGAAGTAACTAACATACATGATGACATTCTACTTTATTCAGTTTTGATGTCTCTAGGAAAGAAATTGGTAAATAATACCATTTTAAAGGGCATTCTTGACTCCCTGCCAAGATTTGCATCTCTGTGATTGCACCAGTGATGAACAGAACAAATAAATAATAAAAATACACAGCGATTAAAAATTAGGACAACATTCCAAAAGTAAGGGAGTATTTTGCAGGTTTCTTCACCTATACCTTTTGTATGATAATGTTGTCTCGCTCTAACTGTATCAGCATAAGCAAAACAGTACACCACCTCTTCATGGGAATGTACTTCCCTAAGTAAACAAGTGTTTTATAGATGTAACTGTGCCTCTCCCCTAAAAAAACCAAAACAAGACTGCAGCCAAACTAGGAGGAATATCTGAAGAAAAATCCTGATAAGCTAACCAATGCAGCAATACCGGTGCAGCTTTCAAAGACCAACTCTTGAATAAATCCCTCCAACAGAAAAGCAGCGTTTCTTGGGAATTGGTGCTGCAACCTTTTTTCTCTCAATTTTTCTGTCTGTTGTGACTAGGTTCTCCATTTAGGTAAACTGTGATGGAGACAAGTCTTCATGGAACAGGACCAACTTCCACCCCTCAAGTCAATCACACAAACTTCATTAATTTCTTAAGAATCATTCATATGTTCTGACATGTTGTGATATCCCTATCAAGCTACAGATCTGCAGATATCTTAGTCCTCAGTCACTAAGCTAGGAACTTTGTGAAATACATCTTTAATCACGTCCATTGCAATCTTTATTGAAAAAAAATGCTTTGTCTCTGAGGTTCCAGGATGAATTTTCAATTTCCTATTTCAACAACAAAACCTGCTGACTTTAGAATTACAGCACCCTGCTGAAAGATGCCTCTGGCCTGTTTAACAGCATGTGGTCTCACAACATCCACCTACAGCCTTTGCCAATGTTGGCTGGATTTTAAAGCCTAACTGAAAAGTGACACTTCCAGATGAGTTCAAGGAGAGAGGAAGTTTCCCCTATGGAAAAAGAATAATCACTTGAAGAGAACATAGAGGCAAACTCTTTGGGGAGCCTGAGTAAAATTTGATTCTACTACCTGGAAGACATTCCTGGGTTGACAACTCTTAGGCCTGCTCTGAAGAACATGTTTCAGAATATAAAACTTTTTTTCTTTTGCAATCAGCTAGTCATACCTGCACACATAGAGTGCAAGTCTTCATCCTCCAGCTAATATCTGACATAGATGCCTAAGTCCAACACACACGTTGGCCAGCAGAGATGTGCATTTCTTAATTAGACTTAAAATACCTCAGTTTATTTTTATTCCAATAAGTCCTGAACAACAGAATTAGTCTGTTCTGCAGATGGGTAAAAAGAGGCAAAGCTGGCGTCAGCTACCACTTTACATCCCACATGATTTTGTACTTGATGGCTCTCTGCTCTATGAGATGATCCAAAACAGATAAGCTTAATTCAACGGGTCAAGTCATCTGCAAAACACCTCTAGTTCACCTTGGCTGAAGCACTCTGCATTCGAGCTACAGACAACTTCTTCTGCAGATAAGAAGGAAGAGAAGAAGGGCAATATCTATAGGTGATGATCACCTGCAGTTTATTCTCCTTATTTTTATATATCTCGATTTGCTAGTGTGGGTAAATCTAGAGCTGCTGGATGACACGTTTGAACATTAAACACTATTTTGAGACTGCTGTAAATGTGACCAAGATAAGCAGAACTCTGCATCTAAACCAGTCATTTGTTAAAATTTCAAAAGGACGGTAGTAGGAAGGGAAAAAAATAAAGGTTGAGCTTGGAAAGTCACCTAATCACCCTTTTCTTGACAAAACCTTGTCCTACATTTTCTTAAAAGAGCACCCAAGTTCATTCAGCCTCCTTTGATGAAATCAAGATCACTAGTCGTCATAGGCGCAGCTTCTCCACAGATTCCTTTGGTAATACAGAATTTAGAGAAAATACCAAAGAAACATAAGTCAAACTCCCTCATGGTTTTCTTATTAATCAGAGCCTATAGATCTCTGATCCTATTTCCCATTTCCACTGCATTCTCTCCAACTAGCTTGCATTCCTCTTAATTTATAGTAGCTGGAACAGATACTGTATTTCTGCAGAGACATCATTAGAGAATATTTACAGTTACAGTCTCAGGGAGTTATACACCTAACAACTTCTAACTCACTTGCCAGCTTGCTTATGAGAAAACCTTCTAAGGTTTTAATGTCATCTTAAAAGTCAAGGTATCTATCTCCTATCCTCAATTCATAAAATTTAACTCATTACAAAAGTGAAGTAGAACAATTTGACAGGATTTTTCTTTACTAACAGTTATTATTGCACATTTATGAAGTCCTTAATATTTAAGTGGGTTTTTTCCCCCTTCGGGAACTGAAGTTAAACTGGTCTATAACCACAACTTTTTTTTAACTATATTAAGTATTGCCACAACATTTAGCCTTTTCCAGTCATCTGGAACCTCTCCTGTCTTTCACTAGTTCTCAAGAAAAATTAGAATATTTCTGAAATTAGTTCAGCTCACTCATTCAGTATCCTAGGGCAAATTCCATCAGGAACACTGGGTCTAACATTGATTCACTTAAATAAACAGTTATTGTCTTGTTCCATCTTTAACTAAACTGACTCCATTTGCTCCCTTCCTCTTTGCAATAAGCTTGCACCATTTTCTCTTGTTCTTTCATTTCCAGCTTTCTTCCCCCACCCAACTCTCCTTTAAATTCTCTTCACTATGAGATCAGCGTGGAGGCTGAGATTTACAGTGCAGCCCAAGCCTTTTAGGCAGACAGCCTTCAATGAACAGACTTACAGGAGTTTGTTTGCCAGCATTTAAATAAGGGCAATGGTTTGCATTGGAATGCTTGGGCTGAAGTGAGGCATAGTAGTTTGTTTATGCCTACAGTTGGCTATAAGCCCAGGAGAAGCTTTTTAGGTCAGAGTAGGCTGCTGTAAAGTGGGGGAGAATGAAGGGCACAACAGCAATCTGATGTTATTAATTATTTAGCATTTCCTTACTAACACTGTAATAATTTCTCTTATTCTGTCAGAATAGCCACTGTTAAACTGTAAGGTAGGTAGACAAGGTAGGTTTAGTGAACCCACATTAGACCGGTACATTGGTAGCCAAATTCAGATTCCAAGTGTTCTAAATGTCAACTCAGCTGTGTCTGGACCTCTGCCTAGACAGGTCTCCTGCTTATATTGTTTTAAAATCTCCTAATGCCAGCATCACAAAGCTGTTACCCAGTATCACCATCATCTAAACCTTTGGTGTTTGAAAGGCTGGTCACAACTCAACAAGCCACCCACCTGACAAGATCCATTCCAAGCAAGGCTTCAGATTCAGAAGCTGGTTCTCTGGTCACAATGGCTTCATTAGCTACACAGACTCCATGCTCATTAGCTCCCATTTCTGCCCCCCAAAGCCAGGAGGGCCTGCTCAGCACAACAGCATGAGTCTTCGGCACCTGCTCAATCTCAATATACGTGCACTGCAGAGAGAGCAGGAAGAGAAAAAGCAAAACAATTGCTAGCATTTTATCTAATGCTGTGTCTGAAGTAACACAAGGCTTCAATGTACAGACAGGACATATATTATTTAAGAGAGTCCATGTCTTGTGTATGAACAGATAATTTTTTAAACAAAATTTAACTGTCATGTTTGAATCTTTACATCTTTATATTGCAAAAGTCTGAGAAATTGCATCACTTGATAGTCACAGACTTCAAAGAGTCAGGCAGAACCCAAGTGCTAGAATCAGTGGAAAGCAACAGTAGAAAGACTGTACTGTTACAGTAAAGAAACACAGATCATGTCTGTGTATGGTAACATCAAACCATTCTACCATCTCACCTAAGCACAATCTCCAGTACTTCATTAAGTACATAGCGTAACAATGGCAACTTGACAAAGCACATTAGAAGGCTTCCCCTTCTCCCTTGCTGCCTCCCCTGCAGCTGCCCCAGAACTGAGACTGCTGCTAGAAATAAATTTTAAAAAAAATTTAAAATATCAAGACTTGAAAAGATTCAGTGGAATGCTTTGATAGGCAGTCACATGAAATTAAACACAGACACTGTTTTTGCTTAAAACTGATGTTTCTGCCATTTTAAAAGGTTTACTGTAACCAGAGGTCTGTGGATGTATTCTGACAAGTCAAAAATACAGAGAAGGACTGCAGAAAAATCAATTAAACTGCAAGGAAGAAAGAAATGTATACTATCTTGCAAAAATATTTACTTTTCCCTTGCTCTAGGGCTTAAAAACAAGCACCATCTTCACAGACAGCATGGAAGAAAGCTTGATCCATCATTAGATCCTTGGCTTGTAAAAGCCAAAGGAATGTGCTTTACATTTTACTACTGAGGTCACATTAACTTCTCAAGGACCAAACTCCACAGAATTTTCTTTTGAGGAAACCAAAGCTGGCTGTGGCATTTTTGAGACAGCTGTTAGTGCTCAGCATTCCTTTCATAACATCTTGCAGGAAGTAATACGCAACATCTTTCTGGAGGAACATTTTGTCATATGCATCAAACTGAGCAGGATGAGCAGAATGGACTTGTGGACTGAGAGTTGTTTGCCATGAAAATAAATGCTGTATCTGTATTAGAACCTAAAGCCAAAGGAATCAGTTCAAGATTAATAGCAGCAAAAAGCTCTTTGTTTTCCTAACCCATCTCCTCACACACACACACACCCCCCCACCCCGAGGATTACATAGCATGATCATCTTCAGCCTCCAGTCTTAAGCAATGATTTTTACAGTAACAGTCGCATGAAATTAAAAAGTATAACAGATCATCTCTAATCAGAAACAGCATTTTTAAAGTCCTTCACTCTGACCATGCAAGGAGGACACAAGAATTTAGCTTGCTACCTTAATTAGGAATTGTATGCAAACAGGCCAAACTTTCTATAAAACCAGGCAAATCACAAGTGAAATTAAAGGATGATTTCTCATGGAGAACACATCATTAAAAAAACAAACAAACAAAACAAAACAAGCCACAAACATAGAGGCAGGGAACTCTTTCACTGTAGGAAATTAAAAACAGAGTAGGGACATGCTTCCCTGGTCCTCTCTGCTGTGTGCTTAACTTTGAGTTTTGGTTTAGGCAATAAGACCCTGGCAGGGACTTACCTGCTGTGTATGTTGAAGGAAAACCCTAATATTTGACCAAGCTGTTTGATCAAATTGTTTATATACTAACTGATTTTGTAAAGGTAGATCCCTCATCTACAGAGGTGCAACAACATCCGGCACTGACCAGAAGCTAAGATTTGACTAATAAAAACACTTTTTACAGTTGACCCTTTGTTGCATTTTTCTAACCAAGTCACGACCAGAGCAGACACTTCTTATAAATCTCCCCCTTCTCCATTTGAGCAGTCAGCAAGCAAGTCTTATTTGACATTCTGTGCAAATTTATTTCAGAGCTTTAGGTCGGTGCTCTTTGGATAAGCACTTAACTCATGTATGCAAGCAAATAGAGAATAACTATTTTTCCCAGATGTGCAAAGAAGGAACTGCAGCAGCAGGAACAGGGGTTGGGCCAAGCACCTTTCCACATTACACGTGAAGACATGAATGGAGCAGCTATCAGGCAGATGCCAGCTACTATGCAACACAAGTCTTGGCTCCCTACATCTCATAGGTGGTCAGGTAGCTGAGGCCAACCTGCAGAGCCATCCAGGACATGAACCTTCTCAACTCTGCAGCAGAAGGCAAAAACCAAGATGAAGTGTGGCAGAGACTTCAGTACTCCAAAAACCCCCATTTGTACAGCATTCTCTGATTGAATATCCGTATTATACAAGCTTACTTACACTGGTGCTTTGATTTTCTAGAAGGAAAAATGCTGAAAACACTCTAGAAAAGTGATAGTTAGGCTAAAAAAAAATGATGAATGCCTTTTCTCTGCAAAATATATTCTGGCTATCCCTGCTACCAAACACTACTTGGGCCTCATTCCAAAACTAGGCATTTTAAAGCTGCTAATCATTATAAAGATTTTACTGTCAACGGTAGCAGTCAAAAAAGAGGAAAGAGGCAATTGTTTGTTTCTGCTTGTAGGATCCAGAGCATTTAGGAAAAAAGTACTTTTGCTCTGTAACTATGTGATCAAGAGGCCAGAAAACATCCAGAGGTGTCTCTACACACCTCAGAATACAGCTGTCACCTTCTATATTGCTTCTTTACATTCCCCAGCCCAATGACAAGCAAACATGGACCTTATTTCCATATTTTCATGTTGTTTTCAGCTTCCATGCAATAACTCACATATGTAGACAATGTTAAAGCCTTACTTATATAAATTGCCTTCGAAAACCTAAATAACAGAAAACCATTCCAATCTGATAGTAGCTCACAGGCCTTGTAAAACTGTAATTGACTTGATTCTTGTTCAACAATCCCTTGCCATGGTTACTGACAGTGGTGAAAAAGCCTTAATGAGTTTTTACCTTCCCGTTAGAATTATTTACTCCATTAAGCAGAAAAGTCAGCAGGACTGATGTATTAAGGCAGATGTTTGGTGCATTTTTGTTAATAATAGGTATGAGCACCTCAAAAAACTAGGGTCCAGATGTGGCAACAGATTGTTAATTTTCAATGTAAACCTCTCACTCTTTGTAACTCCACTCCCATCCCCTTAAAATGACATCAGAAATCTCTTCCCCTGATAAAAGAACATTTTCATACAGGAAAGAGAGGAACTGGGCTATCCACCTGTAGCTAAGATACATCAATTGTAAAAGTAGGTCAGCTAAAGCCAGTCACTGGATTTCAGCGCAGGAAACCATTGCTACCTATTCCATAGAAATCAGAACACATGCTTAACAGGTCAGACATGGAAAGTAACAGTGGGGAAAAGACAACACTGTCCACCAGAAAAACCTCACTGGCCACTAGTTCTCTAGAAATGGAAGCTTATATGATGACAATTTCAAAAGCTATCACAAATCACACTCTCCCTGTCCCCTATCTGGTGAATCACTCCAGCACAACAGCATAGCAGCCTGTTCTACCAAGAGCTGTGCCAAACTAGGCAACAACAAATAAAATAGACATAAGGTACTGCTGTGATTCTGCTTGCTTCCAACCTTGCCTCTAAAATTCCTGAAGCATTCAGACCCAGCGCTTCCTAACACTAACATTTTTCTTTGAGTATGAAGACTAAAAACAGCATAACACTGATACATTTGGCAGCAAAGGCTGTGAGTGAGTCGTGTCAGGCTCCATTGATTTGCTAGAATTCCAGCCCTGAAAGCAGCATAACAAGCATTGTGCCCTGTGACAGTAAATTCCCATCAGGAAATACAAAAGTAAAGAACAGAGACTTCACATACAATAGATGCAGCCAACAACTTTAAAATGAATTGAGCAGGCTGGAAACTAATGACATTTCTTTTATTTCACTTACAACATGAAGAAAAGAATCTTATCAAGACAGTTCTAAGTATAGCACAAGGCAGAAATGTACCTCCCACACTAGCTAGGGCATGCAGATATGTTGGAGGTATTCCAAAAACAGACACGACAGTCATAAGCACAAGAGATTTCTTCTTTCATTAATGAAAAGAAACTATTGTGCAGCTCCTACTGTACCCAAGCTGCAGAAGCCTGATTCCTAGCACTGTCAGTCAGGTCATTATGAAATATCAATGAAATCACATAGGCTTTGGCTCTGGATAACAAAGGCAATAGTCAGGGAATGCTTTAGAAATAAATGATCTTTGAAGAAGGGCCATGACATTCTAGATTAGATTCCTCCACACCACCCCCTCATCAGGTCCAGGCTCTAACTTGGCATTAACTCTTTGCTTAACTACTTCAAGCACTGCTGTACCATAGCATGTATTTGAAAACAGGCAAAATACCTGTACTATTGAGGGAACTTGGTAAGTTGTACCATGGCTGGTTTTAATCCGTTCTAAAAGGGGAATGGCAAAAATGTGATGAGGCAGTCTCACAGCCTACTGCTGCTGTGGCCATCAAGACATTGAGACTGACAGCCTGGTTGGAACTGTCTAGAGAGGTGATACCACAGGCGACATGGGCTACCAGGGCCCTCCCACCATAATGAAATGGAATATCAAAAGCTAGAACATGGTTGTTCAAGAAAGCCCCTCAGACCATCTCCCGTGGATGCGCCTGATAGAACGTGTTTTACAGGTAATTCTTTTGCTTCTTATTTACAGAAACAAATGCAATAGAGCTCAGAGAAGTGGGAATAACCACTCTCTGAAAAATGTACAAGCAGTAGCAGGCAATACAGGAGACGTGCCTAATTGATGTTGTTACTGCTGCTAACTTATGCACTAAGTATACAGTGGAAGACACCTGGACAACTTCACAACACCTTGTAAGCACAGCCATGACATCTACTAGCATCAGAAGTGACGTGCCACAGTGGAGAGGACAGCCATACACCAGGATAAATCCAGCCTGGATAGATCTCATGTAGCCAGCCCTAGTTCTAGCAGCCACAGTCAAACCAGAATGGTGAACAAAAGTCTCTCCTGTGGCAGGAAAAATCTCAGGTAGCTAGCTTTTAAAAACACATGCTGTGCTAGTACTTGTATCCTCACACTGTAGCCAGATACCAGCAACAGCAACACCAAGTATACAAATACAGAACAAAACCACTTTCTGACACAGCAGAGTGCCTCTTACTACTTGATATTAAGAAGTTTTTCCCTTATTATGAAGGCCCTAGTACACTTTACCTTTACATAAACTTCTGTATTTGAATGCTGTTCCTAGCGGTTTCTAATTATTGTATGCAATAACTGTAAATTTTGAATCTGTATGCCTCTGATCTTTAGCAGTGTCATTTATCTTGAAGACTAAGGATCACAGGGTGTCAGGGGTTGGAAGGGACCTTGGAGATCTTCGAGACCAACCCCCCTGCCAGAGCAGGATCATGCAATCTAGCACAGGTCACAGAGGAACGCGTCCAGGCAGGTCTTGAAAATCTCCAGAGGAGACTCCACAGCCTCTCTGGGGAGCCCATTCCAGTGCTCTGTGGCCCTTACAGTAAAGTTCCTCCTTGTGTTAAGGTGGAACCTCCTGTGCTCCAGCTTACATCCATTCCCCCTTGTCCTATCACAGGGCAGAGGTGAGAAGAGGCTGTCCCTGTTCTCTGGACACTCAGCCCTCATATATTTATAAACATTTATCAAATCCCTTCTCAGTCTTCTCTAGACTAAAGAGAGACAAGAGATTTGATTCTAGAAAAGAATAAGAGAAGCTAGGAAAAAAAAAAAAAAATCAGACAGTTCCTCTG